>PVHX01004383.1:0-126643 GCA_004024805.1 Geosciurus inauris
TGTTACCTTCCTGCTATCTTTTTTATACCTCTCCTGAAAACAAAGGTTCTCCAGAGTTTAAAATATACATCTTTAGTCACTTAGAAAATTTATAGAAATAATATTATCATTAAAATGAATTCAGCTGAAAATCTGAAACATCTGTACAAAAATTTGCTTACTACAAAAAAACCAAATGCTATAACTGGGGAGAGTGCCCATGCCTATAGTGTGCCATTCTCATAATTTATAATCACATAAAGTTAAGAATAATGTAAACCTGATCCAAATAAAGTAGTCTCATATTCCTTTTCAAAAAAAAAAAAAGAAGATGTATATTGTGTCAATGGAAAAAAAGAAGTATTACAGAGATAGTAAATTAAGGTAAGAGGAGAGGAAGGAAAAATAAATGTTTGTAGGAAAAAAACAAAAACCATAGCTGCATCAGCCCAAGTACCTGGACAGCTGAGCACGATGAAACAAATCCTGGGGAAACAACTTCCTGGGGTTCACTGATTGGGTAAGCAGGGTGCCCCCATGGTTGCTGGGATGCTTAGTTAAGAGGTTTAAGCAGTCCAAGCATCTTGAAGTTCTAATGCAAATATGAGGTTATTATAAGTAGGGTATATTACAGCACACAATTATTCTTACATTATGCAAAAACAGAACATAACTAGTACATAAACAAATCTAGAAATGAAGAAGAAATGGGTAGATCTTCCCAGCTAAACCATGGATGGATTATGGGTATCAGAGCTATCAATTCTCTTAATCTTTAGGCCCGAGACTGGCCATCTCCATCCAAGAACAAACACCTTCTTTTAATATTTTATTATCAACTTTACTATGTGCCAAGACATGAAAAAGGTTGGGAAAAAACTGGTAGTAGATAAAGGTCATACACAAATGTGATGGAAAAGGTATACAATGAGTTCAAAATTACATTATTATATATTATATATTATTATATATATATTATATATAATTTATATATATAATATATATTATATATTATATATATTATTAATATAAATTATATTATTATATATTATATATTATTATTATAGATTCTTCCTATAGGCAAGATCAGCACTGCATGTTCTTTCAGCATCTCACTTGCCTTTTTACATTATCCAGTGAAGGCACTGGAATGAAAGACTTTGGCACTTGGCACGAGACCCCTCCTGGCCCTCGCATTTTTAAGAATTGCCTGAGCAGGGGTCTGTTTGAAGGATTATCAAACCTTTGTTTTAAATTCTACTTCTTCCCACTCTGTCTTTGGATCACCTCTCTTGATATGAGGGTCTCTTGGACAAGAAGTGACCTGCCTTGACATTTAACTTAGGTTTATAAAATTATGTGTTAGCCTGGCCCTCTCGATGCATTAGATTCCCAACTTATTCAGGGATATTGGGGAGTGAAAGGGAAGAATGGGTAGTATGAGCCAGATAGAAATGACAGCAAAACAAAACAAGAAGCTGAATTACAGAGGGAAGAGAATAATGCAATTAGGCAAAGGTATGGTTAGAAGGCTGAGGTAACAGAATAAGAGGCATAAAGAGAAAATGATTCTAAGGATGTACTCAGAGGTAAGACAAGTCAATAATTTCCTGCTATTCTCAGAAGCCAAAAAAGGCTCACTAACAGACCTACTCTCCAATCTTCTCTAAATATTGCTGGCCTTTCATGTTGTTTATTTCATTTCCTTTGTTTCATTTCACTTCTCGTAAGAGTGTCAGTAGCCTTGAAGCAAAGATTACATCACAAGGGATTAAGAAGGCTCTACCTACCTACTTTATTCACATTTTAATCCTTTGCAATATAAACTACTTCAATATGCTGACATCTGAAAATAAAAGTTTTTAAAAGTAGTCTCTTTACTTTATGCTCCAGAAAAATCATAAACATATAGTAGCATCTTTCTGAATGATTATGGTATAAGGCAGTTTGGGAAATATGGCTAAAATGAAAGACCTAGATTTAAAAAAGGTTGGATAAGAAAGGAAGTAAAGATAGATGGGGTTGTCTTTGCGTCAGGAGGAGTATAGGTGCTTTTCTTTTCCTTTACTGTTATTATGTGAACACAATTAACTCTGTAGTAAGAAAAACCAAGTAAGTTTTAAAAAACTTTAAAACTTCTTTTTTCTTTTAAAAAACTAAAAAACTTCTCATCCCAGAGCTCAATTAACAAATATTCAATTACTAGAGCCCATACCTTATGAGTTTTAATTATGCTAATACTTTCCCATATTTGGAGTAATAGAATGGTGTTAAATCAAGTTATTTTTAAGTAAGTCTTCCCCTCAAGATGCAAGTACTGAATTGCTTGGTTGAAGACATCTGAATATTTATCTCAGGAAAACTGAAAAGTTAACAGACTCAAACACAGGGTTCCAAGTGTGTCCAGTACTCAGTACATTTAAATGTGAACATATGTACACAAATAAAATCTGAATGGACATTTGCCAATATTAACCATGTTTATCTTTGGGGAAAATTTGGGATAATTTTTACATTGTTCTTTGAACTTTTCTAAATTATCCCAATAATTTTATAATGAGTACATATTCTTTTCATAGTGATTTTTTTTCCATCTTAAAATTCGTGATGGATAATGTTAAGTGGCTTAATAACCGGACACATTTGGGAAATAGGATCTAGATTCTTGTCACGTAAAAGTATGATCCTTAGATCAGTAACATCAGCATCATGTTAGTGCTTGTTGGATATAGAGAATTTTCAGGCCTAACTTCAGAATTAGATTCATAATGTAATTTTTAACAAAATCTTCAGGTGATTCATATGTACATTAAGTTTTCTGAGAAGCACTCATCTAGATATTAAGGCTTTTACATACAGGGACAATAAGAACAATGTCTACCTTATTCATCATGTTACTAGCTCACCCAGCAGTGCCCAAAACACATATTTAGTGAATAAATAAGTAAATGATATAGCTTCTGGATAAACAATCATAAAGGGAGTGTAAATATCTATTTCAATTATTTATTTTCTGCCAGATTTACCAGAAGTGGGTGCAGAATATTTGCTGTAAGTGCTATTTGTAAATTACTTCAAAAACTATGTTGGCTCCCTAGAACCTATGATTATGTATAATTCTTTTTTAAAAGGAGTCCTTACTCTTTGATGGGGGATCCACATGCCTCATTCAATAATTTCTCTAGCCTCCTATGTATGGGTATAGCCTATAGTTCCTCCCTCTGAAACTTCTCCCTCAAAGCAAATCCAATCTCAAGATTTCAACTACTAAATCCAAGAGAAAACTTAACATTTTTCTCTCTGCTTGTTTCAACTCTGTATCCTACACCTCAAATTTAACATTCAAAGTTAATGATTTTATTCTCCATCAACTCTCTTCCTTTTCCCCTCCAGAAGGTAGCTCTCCATCCTCAATGACTCAAGTTTTTACAGGTTTTAGAGAAGACAGACTACCTGGCCCAACATCACTTTACAAAGGAGAGTAGGATCTAAAAGAATTAAATGACAGTCAAGAGGTTAGTTATTGGGAACACCAGATTTATACCAATCACCTTATTCCCAACACACTTTTGCATGATGGAATTTGACAGAATTTCCATTTTTGTCAATAGTACTTAGATGCACTTTTTAGAAACTCAATTTCAAAATATCAATCATCTAGATCCATGATATCAAATGCTGTGTTCTTTTGATATTTCTCTCATGCTTATCTTCTTCCTTTTCAGAACACTGTGCTTTTTTGGAGTTCATTCATTATTCAATGCCATCCTTCCCAAATATGCTACCTCACTATTTCTATTTCTATGAACACACTCTAAAATATAAAAGCTATTCCTGGAGTTTATATCTTTATCCTTGGTGCTCAACTGGAGGTGGTTCCTAATCTTCAAACCAAATCCTTCTTCCTCAGAGTCCAGCTCAATCAGAGTCTTTCTTCTGGGCTTCCCTCTTTTCCCAATTTTTAATGAACCACTTTATCACTCATTGATATTTGTTCACAAGTTGATTTTTATGCACTGGAAATCTGCCATCCTCAAAGGCAGAAAGACTCTGGGATAGCACGTGGGTCATCTTTTCATATTTGAGAAAAACCAGTCTCAGATAAAAGTGGCTTGCTTCGTGTGACTTGAGAACTTGGTGATGTTGATGAAATTTGGATGCAGTTCTTTGGACTCTTAACGGCCACCTCTTCACATATCCACTCAATCTTTCTGATATTCCCCAATTAGCAATGCAAACAAGACACACACCAAAACCATATGAAACTTCCTAATATAAGCACACAAAAGGGATACTTCAGTTTATTATACTCCAAGTGATCTGAAAGCTGAACCCGGGCGAGAAGGGCGTCAGAAGAGAGATGGTTAACTTAATTAACCATCCCTTTACAAAGCTGTTGCAGTTCTCCACTGCACAGAACTTTTTCACAGGGCATCAAAGTCTTTCCCAACTGGGACCCAACTTTAGTTTCCACCACATTCCTGCCTTCTCTTCTCCTTGTGGAAGAGAAGGCTCATTCCTCCAGCAAAAACCCTAATATGTGTGCAAAGCTGCCTAAACCTGGCAGTTTCTCTCCTCCTCCCACGATCTGAAACGCTGTCCCCAGATCTTCTCGCAAATTCCGGGTCAGCTCTCACAACTTGGCTCCTACAAGCGTCTCGACAGCCCCCGCCCCTACCCCCGAAATGAATTTGTCACAAGATGAATTTACCTGCTGACACACCGTGGAGCGTGGGAAGAACTGGCCGAAAGGACATCTACCACGAGATGCTCCTCAACTGACTCACTGAAGAGAACCCAGCCCGAAGCGCGCTCAACCTATGGCTGTCCTCGGCCTCCCCCCGGAGAGGGGAAGGAAGGTGCCCAGAGGTGCCCGCTGAGGGCACCAGAGTCAACAGCGAGACCAGCGTAAAGACGCCCGCCCATGCCCAGCCACGGAACTAAGGTTCCCCACACCTTACCTCCCTCTACAGCAGCGGCGGCAAGTCCGCTTTACGGCACTCACGGCAACAGCTGCAAAAGGGGCCGTCAAGCGCGAAGCCGCGCTACCTAGGTTGGGTGGTGTCGGACTGTCAGTATGCTGAGCACACTGCCACCGCTTGTTCGCAGGCCCTGCCACTTCCTCACCACCCCAGGTTTACGGTGACATTAGAATCTAGCCACTTAATCAAAGCCCCTTCATCTTTTGCGTAGGTAACAACTGTAACACCCTAAGGCAACCTAAGATTGTAGGAAAACCTGAGAGGGGACGAAGACCTGAAGATGCACCAGCCGAGTTGTGTCACAAAGGGTGTGAGTTCGCCAGAAAAAATATAGAATGTTAGTTAAATGTAAACTTTAGATAAAGAATGAGTAATTTTTTAGTGTGTGTGTTAAGCAGAGAGAGAAGCGGAATAACTCCCTGATTTCTGGTTTGGGTACCGTTAGTTGAGTTGGGGGCATATAGTGGGAATTAGCAGCTACGTTTACTGCTGCTCATGCGGTTCAGTTGCAAGCATGACACCACATTCCGGCAGATTGTTATCCAATTTAGGGCTGGAAATACAAGCACGTACAATTTCGAACTGGCTCTAACTTTTAACATTGTAATCTAAAGTTTTCAAAATTTTGAAAACTACAAAGCACTAAACAAATTACAATTTTAAGCACATTCTATTAAAAAAAAAAAAGAAAAAACCCTGAAAACTTTTTTTTTTAACTTTTTTTCATATTTTAATTTATTTGTTCTATTTAGGTTTACATGATATCAGAGTGAAATTTGGTTCATTGTACACAGATGGAGGATAACATTTCATTTCACTGGTTGTGATATAGAATCACAACATACATGCGGTCATACATAAAGCTAGGGCTATGATGACAATCATATTCCACCACCTTTACTGTCCCTATGTCCCCTCCCCCCTTACACCCCTGTGAACAGAGTTCCTCCATTGTTCCCATGTCCTTCCCCACATTATGGATCAGCATCCACTTATCAACGAATACATTCGGCATTTGGTTTTCTGAGATTGGCTTACTTCACTTAGCATGATGTTCTCAAACTCCATCCATTTGCCTGCAAATACCATAATTTTATTCTCTTATTGCTGAGTAATATTCCATTGTGTATATATACCACAGTTTCTTTTATCCATTCATCTGTTGAAGGGCACCTAGGTTGGTTCCACAGTTTAGCTATTGTGAATTGAGTTGCTATAAACATTGAAGTGGCTGCAGCACTGTAGTATGCTGTTTCTAAGTCTTCTGGGTATAGACCCACGAGAGGGATAGCTGGGTCAAATGATGGTTCCATTCCAAGTTTTCTAAGGAATCTCCATACTGATTTCCAGATTGGTTGTACCAATTTGCAGTTCCACCAGCAATGTATGAGTGTGCCTTTTCCCCCATAACCTCACCAACACTTACTGTTGTTTGTATTCTTGATAATTGACATTCTGACTGGCGTAAAATGAAATCTAAGGGTAGTTTTGATTTGCATTTCTCTGATTGCTAGAGATGTTGAACATTTTTTCATATGTCTGTTGATCGATTGTATACCTTCTTCTGTGAAGTTTCTGTTCAGCTCTTTGGCCCAAACACTCCCTTTGAGGTTTTAGTGTTTTGTTTTGTTGTTTTGTTTTTCTTTATTTTCTTTTCTTTCAGTACTGGTGATTGAACCCAGGGGCACTCTTCCACTGAACTAAATTACCAGCCTTTTTTTATTTTTTGAGATAGGTTCTCACTAAATTGCCTGGGCTGGCCCTGAATTTATAATCCTCAAGCTTCAGCCCCAAAAGTAGCTAGGATTACAGGTGTGTGCCACCACACACAGCTCGAGTTTCCCAAACTTTTTAAAAAAATTGTTAACATAGAAAGGTAGGAATAAAAAGCCTTTCTCACTCCCTAGAGGTTATCACTCTTATCAGCATTTTTCCTTCAAGAAGTTTCCTATGTATGTACAAGTTTACTGTATAATTCCTCTTATCTAGTGCACTTTGAACTAGTAGTTGGTGGGTTAATCAAAAAGTGGATAACACCAAGAGGAAGTGGTCAAAGATTAATGAGACCACTGGACACAGGTGTTAGCTTAAGGGGACTACCATGGAAAATTTGAGCATCAAACAAATAACTATTGACTAAAACATCAAAAACATAAAATGTCTTGGGTCTGCAGATTTAGCTCAGTGGTACGATGTTTGCCTACCATGCATAAGGCCCTGGGTTCGATCTCCAGCACCAAAACAAACAAAACTGAGTTTAGACAACAGAAATAGTTACTGAAGATTGCCAGGGCACCAGCTCATTATCTTAAAGGGAAAAACATAAAGCATTTATTATGCTTTTTTTTTCTATAAATTGGGTATTTCAGTGTAACAAAAACACTAATAAGAATTCTAGCTAATAAATAGATCATTTTACAACTCCTAATAGATCAGTAATACTCGTTAACAGATGCTGAAATTAAGATGAAAGGTTGATGGGAATTATAATCCATGGGTTAGGCTGGCACCATCTGAACCAACCCACTGATTAGTCTTAATATCATTGTATGACATCCAGACATTAGGTACTTCTTAATGTGTTGGGAGAAGATACATAGTACCTCTTATGAAGAATTCTTGCCCCCAAACTGAAACTGTATTTAATTAAAACTCTAACAGTATGGAGAAGTGATCCACTAAATGCACAATGTGGGACATTCTATAATACTAATGTCCCAGTTTCTGTCTTTTAAAAAGTTCCAAGGGGGTTGGGGGGAGGGACCTACTACAAAATCAGAAACTTAACCAAATGCTATGTGTAGACTTTATTTGGATCCTGATATGAGTAATAAGCTAACCATAAAAAGATATTTTCATAATAATGGAAGTTTTAGTATGGACCAAGCCAATAGGTAGTAAAAACTGTTAATTTTTCTAAAATTTTAATGGAATGTGGTTTCATTTAAAAAGCCATCATGAGGGGCTGGGGTTGTGGCTCAGTAGTAGAGCGCTTGCCTCACATGTGTGAGGCACTGGGTTTGATTCTTGGCACCAAATACAAAAACACATAAATAAATAAAATAAAGGTATAAAAATACAATAACATTATTTTAAAAAATATTTTTTAGAAAAGCCATCATGAATGTGTACTGCAATGCTTATTGGTGAAATATGAAATTTAAAAAAATAATGTAAACATGTCAAGCGGAAATTATAATTGAATAACTAGAAAAAGGGGAAAGTATCAGGTTTTTAGAAGTAAATACTTTTCCAGTGCATAGCAAATCTTGTTCTGCATCAACATTTTAAAAAAAGGGCAGTTTAAAGAAGAGGATTATCCTGGCAAATTTTCTGATTTGAGCTAAATTCTTTTTAAGTATGGATCAACAGAAGTTTGTTTTTCTTACATAAACCACAGACTAATGGGTCATTTATAATTTTTAGATTTTTCTGTAAAGTGGACCTTGTGGTTCACCTGTAAAGATACAAGTGAAGGTTAACTTGAATTCAGAGTTCTGAAAAAAAATGGGGGGCTGGGTGTGCAATCTTCCCTTATTTACAATTATCTTGGACACAACTAACTTGTCAGAAACTTTTTTAGTTTTTTTTGGGGGGTACTAGAGATTGAACTCAGGGGCACTCGACCACTGAGCCGCATCCCCAGCTCTATTTTGTGTTTTTATGTAGAGACAGGGTCTCACTGAGTTGCTTAGCGCCACACCTCACCATTGCTGAGGCTGGCTTTGAACTCGCGATTCTCCTGCCTCCTTAAGTGCTGGGATTACAGGCTTGCGCCACCGCGCCCGGCTACTTTTTAGTTCTTCATCTCTAAAGTTTTCTTATAAGTAACTTTTCATATTGTTTGCATTGGTTTATATACTATGAAAATTATAAAAATATCTGCCACTGTCAAACAGCTTAATGGAGGTAACATACAACTCAATTCATGGGAGTATTAAGCATACTAGAGGGTCATCTATGAGCCTTCAGTTCACCATGTCAGTCAGGATGCTTTAATCTGGTTAGCCAGTATAATTGCAAGAGGGGAACAAGGGTGGGCAACAAGAGCCTCCATTACAAGCAAACATCCATGTTTAAAAAATCACTCAGGTACATGTGTATGTTTGCATCTTAGCACATTTCCAACATTTGTACAAATGGAGGCCAAATCTGATGTTTGTGTCTTATGTAGCTGGAGCTAACCATCAAATAAATATTATATCCACCTATCATGATGTATTGATATCTCTTCTCAAGGAACAGAAATCCATTTTCAAATATGGAATTCTCAGATTCTTCAGATATGTGCTGAAGAATTATAGTATGAGTACTCGGTTGACCTTGCATGTGTGTGGGCATCCCAGTCTGCACAGCCAACCTTCATTTATTCTCCCTACGAACTGCCACTCATTGGGATGTGTAATGGTTTGGATGTGAGGTGTCCCCAAAAGCTCATGTGTGAGACAGTGCAAGAAGGTTCACAGGAGAAATGATTGGGTTTGAGTCTTAACCCAATCAGTGATTTAATCTCCTGCTAGGGATTAACTGAGTGGTAACTGATGTGGTAGGGTGTGGCTGCAGGAGGTGAAAACTGTGGGTGTGGCTTTGGGTATATATTTGTGTCTGGCAAGTAGACTCTCTCTCTGCTCACCATGTGAGCTGCTTCCTTCCACCACACTCTTCTGCCATGATGTTCAGCCTCACCTCAAGCCCCAAGAAATGGAGCCAACCTTCTATGGATTAAGATTTCTAAAACTGTGAGTGCCCAAATAAACCCTTCTTCCTTTACAGTTGTTCTGGTAGGGTCCGTTAGTCACAGCAGCAAAAAAGCTGACTAAAACAGGATATATTCACCTATAGTATATACCTGTAGTACAGTCTTTTGACAGGATGGACTTTGGGAAGAGACCTACACATGTCCTGGAGGACAGCATTATGCTGATCAGGCAAGGAATTCTGAGGTGCTGGCTACTGGAGCATAGTCTAGAAGTGGGTAGAGGCATAGCAACAGTGTGGTGATAAGGCCATGATCCATCTCCTCCAACTCAATTCTGAATGTATGCACACATTCATGGTATTGTATGATGGATAATCATTTGTTTCATAATATGAATAATTTTCTATTAATAGTACATCTGTTATATGGAAGCACCATAATCACTGCCTGTTGTGTTGGCCTTTTCTAAGTAGGCATAAATGTACTACTAGTATGCAGTATAAATGTAAAATACGGATAAGGGAAAACTTGGATGGAAAAGTCCAAGTTTCCCAAACTCTTATCCAGAGATCCTAGCCACCTGCAGTAGGATTGGTTTGCTAAGAAAAAGGCCTCAGTTAAGGAAGCCAACTTCCATTATGGTCTACATATTATAACATTATTGGAGGGTGGTGTATAGAACATATCTAGATTACTTTATGACTTTTTAAAAATAAAAATGTTGGGAATAAGAATTCCCAACAACCACATTATAAACATTTAAATACACATTGATAAAACCAAGCACTGAAGCAAAAGAGAAAAAAGTTTAATTTTAGATGAGATATTCCAGGTGCTTTTGTAAAAACTTAACTAGGATATTCTATACAGACGTACTATTACTTAAACATACAAGTTACTCCACTTTGAAGACCCTATTTTAAAGTTAACCATTAAAAGCTTTGTGTTGTTTCTACAGAAAATGAGGCAATATGTTCATTAAAACATTGTTGCAGCACTGAGTATATATGTGTTTATTAAGGGTCTTCATCCATAACTTAAAGGTTAAACCTGAGGAATTAGAATTTTTATTATCATAACTGCATAGTAAGACCATGTCTATGTAACAGATATACCAAAATCTGTAGATTGATTACTTGTAAAACATCTCCATTAATAAATCCAACTTAAAGCAAAACCATTATGTCAGAAGAGATAACAAATGGTATCCAGGTTAACTAACAAGGTTTTGAAATGCATCCTGTTTTTTTAAAAAGGACAATACAACAAAGTTGTCAAATGTTCACCAAGCACACAAACTGCTGAACCATTTGGTTGTTTGGAAAAAAAATTATTCAGGCCAAATTCACTCTTTGCACATGGCACTGAGTAGTCAGTCCTAAGTTTAAAGTTCAAATTCCTGGATGGAAAAGTAGTAGTTTGCTTAATTTGTTTCTTTATGCTATTGTTCTATACTGACACACTAATGCCTTGGGAGAACTTTCACTACTCTAGAAAGTCTTGAAATAAATGCAAAAATATTAAAAGGCCACAAGTCATGCACAAACTAAATTAATATTACATGACATCTTGATAAAAGGTTTTATTTTTAAAATCACATTTAAAATCACTGATACCACTTTAAGAACATGCTTTATCAAAGTAAATGCCATTTAGAAGTATCCACACACTTAAATCCATTAACTAAAAATAACAGCTTATGTTTACATAGCACTTTACTGTTGTTGAAGCAATTTCACATACTCCATTCATTTTATTCCTCACAACAGCCCTGTGAGGTAGGCTGAACAAATTACAATTATTGTAACCCACCGTCTCCTTGTCCTATGTATAGGACACCTATAAAAACTTAAATTGAGCAATTTTATAGGTTTTTATACGTATCCCATATTTGGGACAATGAGACATAATGGGTTAAGTAAGGCAACAGAGGCCCAAAGGTGATGAATGATTTACACAGTTGTCATAGATATGATAAAGCTAAGGTGAGAAATTTTAAATACTTTTGAAAAAGATGCCAAAATCTTTTTAATATCACATGTAGGCATTTTAAAGAATAGTGGTTTTTAATATAAATTATATTATTCTAAAACTCTAGCTATTATGTATCTTATAGTATGAATTAGTTATAAATTTGATTTTAAAGAGTCTCCCTTAGATTAGGTGAATTAGACTCAGTGCTTTGATACCTCAGGATACTGGAAATGTTTTATACTCATATATTTTTTAAAAAGATGGATTCTAATAGTTCTGTGCTCTCCAAAAAGTTTCAATATTAATAAAATGCCTTTTGCCAATCACTTAAAATTTGACTTATTTTAAATTCATCTAAACTTAAGTGCCAAGCCAAAGTAAACACATTCACCTACTTGCTGCCCTACATACTGTGAAATCCTCTACATGTCCATTCCTAAGGACTAACATTGACTGGGTACCATCTATTAAGAAAACATATCATCTTAAACAAACATAACTTAAATGTTTATGAATCAAAAGTCAGTACCCTATACTGAACCCGAAATACTTTTAGCTTAGTAATTGGGTAGTCCAAGGAGAAGAGTACCATGGCAATTTCTAGTATGTTTATTAAGCCAATACTAACCTTTATGGTGTGTCAACACTAATTAAAAATGCTTATGTAGGTTAATCATATATTCCAGGTAACAGCACTATCATATGTGACAATCAAAAATCACAAATAATTGCAGAAATGTAAATACTGTAAAAAAAAAACAAACACAACACTAAAACTACCATGAACATGAGGTAATCTTGATACAATGATTAAGAAAACATGATCTCTCATAATACTCCAGTGCTGACATTATTAAATGTACATTTTGGTTAAAAATAACAAATAATTTTATGGTTGCCTGTATACAGAGTGACCATACACTTCTCTGAAAGACTATATCTAGTGCAAAAATAAACTCAAGAAAGAAGCTTTTCTGGACCTATGTTATGTGATTACATAAAAGTGAACCATATTAATCTGCAGTTAATTTGAGCTTTTTTAAAAAAATTTTTTTAGTTGTAGATGGACAGAATATCTTTATTTATTTTTATGTGGTGCTGAGGATCAAATCCAGTGCCTCACGCATGCAAGGCAAGCGCTCCACCACTGAGCCACAATCCCAGCCCCTAATTTGAGTTTTTTATAAGCTATAACCAATTGACTTTTTAACAGTTCTTTTTAGCAAAACATTATTTTTAAAATGCAGTCATGCTGGGCATGGTGGTGCATGCCTGTAATCCTAGCACTTTGGGAGGCTGAGACAGGAGAATGCAAGTTCAAAGCCAGCCTCAGCAACGGCAAGGCGCTAAACAACTCAGTGAGACCCTGTCACTACATAAAATGCAAAATAGCGCTGGGGATGTGGGTGAGTGGTCGAGTGCCCCTGAGTTCAATCCCCGGTGTCAAATAATAAAATGAAATGAAATAAAATGCAGTCTCAGCATATTACTCAAAAGAAGCAAAACTAGCTGCACAATAAATAGAAATTCACTGGTTTTGAAATGTGAACTCAAAGTAAAGTAATAAAATTTTGACTGCCACATCACAGACACTCAAATGTTTGTTTTATGAATTAGCCAATGAATGAACACAGATTTAATAAATACATTCTTTAAAAAATTACGATGATTTGAAAACAGCCAGTATTTTTAAGCCTGGAATCACATTTCATAGTAAGATAGTATACTTTCTTTTGAAACTCTCTATGGAATAATCATTTTTCACATATATCCTTTTCCAAAATTTTTCCAAAATTGTTTTTAAAAGAAACAATAATATACAAATAGCTATAATTTTATGTAATCATATAGAAAAAACATAATTATTCTAGGTTTTTAGAGAATGAAATAGAGTATCTTAGCCTAATTAAAATATTTTATTATTTATTATTTATACTACCAAGGATCAGTCACAATTCAAATTATACATGATACTGTTCATGCTTTAATTTCATAAATGAGAAAATAAATGCAAGCTAATATGTCACTTTACATAACATAGGGAATGATTACTGTTTGCAAAACAGGGTAAGCTGTATAGCAGTAGTTAATGGTTTTGTCAAAATGGTACAGATGCCAGCAATTAAACCCATGTACAGACAAGACATGCCCCTAATACTTTTAATTTGTTCACCTATACCTGGAACATTCAAAGACTTACTGTATATTAAATTTCTATGTGCATTAGTTATTAAATGCTTGGTATATACATATTTACCAAAGTTAAAGATGTATGTGACATGGTAAGCTACAAGTGTCGAATTGTAGAAAAATTCTTTTTCTAAAGTGCTTAAGGCAGCTCCTTCATTTCTATATCCAGTTTAATACAAGTGGCTTGGAATTCAACTGATAAAAGGGAAATGCAATACTTAATCCATGTTTTTATAAAACACAATTTTTTACACCTGTGATATGTCCATTATAGTCAACTTCTCATGCATTTCTTTTACAGAAAGCAGTCATGTTTGACCTGTCAAAACAAAAGGTAAATAAAGCAATAAAGGATGTTTAAAAGTATCTAGCAACTTTCCATAATGAATTGAGCAAAAGAGCTCATTATAACTTAAACATCAATGAAAATGTTAAATATTATCAAGTTAGTTACCTTATTTTGAGACTATTTAGATAGGCACTATATTCAATTATTTTTTAGTTTAAAAAAGAGGATGACAGACTTTTTCTGTCCAACTTAAAATTCTTAAACACTTCACACTCTGCTCTTTAATTTTAGAGACCCTTAAGAAGCAGCAGAGAGGGAACCCTTGGCTTCTTACTTTGATGTAATGAGAATATAATTTAATATCAAGTGTTACATGTGATGGGAACTTGGACTCCAGATTTACTGAATTTATTACTACAAAGCTGCTAGTAATTAATTCCCAGTGAAATTAAGACATTTCTAAAATGAATATTAAAAATTTTTATATGCAAATTCCAAATGATGGCAGAACACAAAATATCATATGCACTCCTCCAGCCCAATTACTATTTCATTTTTCCCATGCCCCTTCAGCAGAAGGCTCTCACTACTATAATATGTCTGGCTTAAATATCAGTTGACACTGCATGAGGCATGCAGCAAGAGCATGCTTAGAGGAAAAAGGCACTGAATTAATGAGAAGACAATTATATAATACATAATAGTAAAAAAATTCTATACAAGAACATCTGTTTTTTTTTGTTTCATCTTTGCTAAAATATACTGTGTAGAGCTTTTCACATAAAGCCACTCCACTAAATTACTGCTTTCAAGGTGGAGTGTGAAAGGGAATAAATTCCTGTTGCCTTGGGTCTTGGAATAGCCCTTCTATAGGGAACAGAACATCCAAAAATTTCTTTCCAAATACAAGGAACAAAAACCAAAATTATATTTGGAGAAACAAAAGACTATCTATTAACATACTTTATTCCCTAAACTGCCTTGCAGTCTTTAAAATTACCAGCCTTTTATTAGACAATAGTGTGAATATTTGTCCTCTGGAAAAAAAAATAATACCCTAGGTCAAATAGAAGTCTTCATTTACATTTGTTTTTATCAATGGAACAAAACATCATATCAGTGAGCAGTAAATTTTAAAAGGGCAGGCCTTTACATAGAAAACAACTCCAATGTAAGCAACAAAGGTTACTTCTGGAAGAAGGTTGTCATATTACAAAATATTTAAAATGAGAATAAAAGAATAAAATAAGAAATTAAGGAAAACACAAATTTTAATTTCTTTAAAATGCTCAAGGAAATCTTAAATACTGTAATTATAACTTTTTGTTATTATTTTAATCAATTTTTTAAAATAGATTTGTTCTGTTCAATACCACTCATTGTGGGAAAGATGTCTATGTTGATTTTTAGAAGAATTATACCCCTTTAAAAAGCAAATGACTTTAGCCAAAGAAATGAGGAAGAGGGGACCCAAAAACCTCTGAATGGTTAGTTGGAAAACTCACATCAATTAAGTCAGATACGTAGATTTTTTTCCAGTTCTTTAAACCTTTCCCATATCTTATTAAAAAGAATAAATAATTACTAAAAAACACTTTCAGGTACCTCCCTTTGCAACCTACCCTGTTTAGGTAAAAGCCGAGTATTATATGGTTTTCTACCCTTTATATAGCCATATTAAAAAACTTTCATTCCTGTTAATAATGTTAAAAATTAGCATAATTATAATCAGTGCCAAATATAAGTGGGAATTTTATCAAAGATAACTACTAAAGGTAGGAGTAAACTAGACAACAATACCAGAAAACATAAGGCTTTAAAAAATCTTGCTGAATATTCAAAGTGATGGAATGAAAAGTAGTCTAATTAATCAGAGCAAACCTTTTGCCACTGTATTACTATTGCAGATACAAAACTGAAATTTTGGTGATTTTAAGCTTTTTAAATTCTTCCTATCCACTCTGTATTTGAGTTATAACTATAAGAGAAATATCAATATATTCTGGAAAGTAGAAAATGATATACAATCTAGTCAGTAAATAGGTTAATTTAGCAAAACTCAACTTATTTATAAAAGGGAAAAAATAAACCATTGTAAGAAAACTTTTACTATCCCCAATGATTTCAATTTTTAGAAAACCTTGGGGCGGGGGACTATATAATTTTGAAGATTTAGTGTACACTAAATAATAGGTAGTGATAAAATAGAAAAAGTATGAAGAAAGAAAAGCAAATTTTAAAAGCCTTTCGCCTCAGGTCCTAGAATTACCATATGTAATTAAACATTTTAGAAGAGCAAAAGTAATCAAGAAACACAAAAATGAGTTTCTATGTATTTAAACACTGCCTTCTTTCCCATTTACTCTTCAAAATATCCATTTCTTGCTCCAGAACTGCTTGCTTCTATGATATTGCACAGTAGATTCTTGCAAATGCTTCACACTAGATGCTTAAGCTAAGAGATTCCAGGCCTTAAAGCAGAACATAGCAAACGTGATTTCCACCACTCACAAATTTCTGTGATAGGTAACTGCACAGAAAAGGCCACCTAGTCAGGAGGGAGTAAACATTCTCAGTAGGCATTACTGAGTAACATTGTTCAGGCTGCTAGCTGAACCAGTCATTCCATTTTCACTTTTCTGAAGTGTTCTCACAGCACTTGGAACCTGCATCCCAGTACTCAAAGAAAGTCCGCCACACCAAACCTAAGAAAAGACAAAAACAAAACCTCAGTCAGATTGCAAATCAAACTAGAAATTCAGTGATTCTATAATTTCTATTTGAAAGGCAAAATGCCATGTATATGAAAATTGACAAATCCTAAACTGATAACCTTTGTGTTGGAGCTGAGGGACAGTACAGAGGCTCAGTATTCTTTACAGCTGCAAAGGCTAAAGGAAGTCTTTGTGGTAGCTGAAGCCACCAAAGCTGTACCCAAGAGTGGAACTCAGGGCTGCAGAAATTTAGAGACTGAACTGGATCAATCTGTGATCAATCTGTGCAAAAAGATCAATCTGGCCATCATTAATGATGTTAACCTTCACAACCAAGGGAAGTCTACAAAGAACCATCTTCCCTATTCCAGTCACTGCTTTTGTTTTCTATATTACTATAGGAATTTAACATGCCTCTGTTAACAGAATAAAAACCATTGATTTTTTCCCTGTGTTTTTAACAATAAGATTAACTCGAATAATTTTTTGAGAAAGGATTCTAAGAAAAATGCAAATGACAACATCTGATGCACTTGTCATGTTCTATTATCACAAATATGAATAAGTTTATGAAAGATATAACTGCTTTGCACATGAAAAAGTACTGAGATTCAATAAAGTAAAAATGATTTGAACAAGTTAAGATACTTAAAATATGAAAGTACAGACCATTTAAATTATCATTAGCTTGTGTATTTAGTAGACAACAAGCTCAAAAGCAAGGAAAATTCTACAAGTTCTTAAGTATACCCACTCTCAATTATATTCTGAATTGTTCAGTATTTACTATCTAGTGTATTTTACCAAAGAATCTGCTGACTTGTAAAATTTATAACTATTATAATTAACATTCTAAATTTTTAAAACTAGCAGGCTCAGTAATGATAAACTCCCAAAACATAAATCAATCCTCAGATTATAAAATGTCTATGTTACTTTTTAGAAATTATTTAATTGACTTACAAAATTTTTACTCAAAATAGCACAAAGATGATAATGGAGAAAGTTAAGATGTTTTTCAATGAATAGTACTAGGAGAACTGGATATCAATATATAAAAAAAATACGAATCTCCAATTGTACTAAACGAAAACTAACTAAAAATGGATGATAGACCTAAATATAGAACCTAAAACTCTACAACTTTAGGAAGAAACTTAAGAGAAAATCTTTGTGACCTGTGTTAGGCAAAGCATTATCCACAAATGGGAAATAATTAGATAAATTGGACTTCATCTGAAAATCAAAGACTTCACTTTGGAAATGTCTAGAAAATGAAGAATCAAGCTATGAAGTGGAGGATAATATCTGCAAAAACTTTTGCATTTATACCCAAAGTTTATAAAGAACTCTTAAAACAATAAGAAAAAAAATACAAGAAAAGGTAGCAGAGAATTTTAACACATATTTCACCAGAGAAATTATGCAAGTGGAAAATAAGCACACGAAAATATATGCTCAACATCATTTGTCTGTAGGAAAGTACAAATAATAACAGGATAAAAAACCACTAAGGCTGGGATTGTGGCTCAGTGGTAGAGCGCTTGCCTCAAATGTGGGAGGCACTGGGTTCAATCCTCAGCACCGCATACAAATAAATGAATAAAGGTCAATCAACAACTAAAAAAATTTTTTTAAAAACCCACTATACACCTCAAATGGCTTAAGGACAACAAGAAAAATTTGATAATAGCAAATGGTACAAGGATACAAGAAACTTATACATGGCTGGTAATGCAAAAATGGTACAGCCACTGTGGCAAACATTTTGGTAGTTTTTTTTTACAAAGTTACACATACACTTTTTTTTAAGGAAATAATTTTTATTGGTTCTTTTTAGTTATATGTGTAACATTATGATTCATTTGAAATAATTATGAAAGAGAATATAATTTGTCCTAATTCAGTCCTCAGTACTTGCCTTTTCCTTCTCCTCCTCCCTTCCCCTATTCCTTCCCTCTACTCTCCTGATCTTTCTATTTATAGTTTTTTTAAAATTGATGTCTTATGGATATTCATGATGGTGAGACTATGGTATATTCATATATGTACATAGGAAAGTTAGGTCAGATTCATTCCACTGTTCTTTCCTTATCCTGTCCCTCCTTCCTCCCCCTCAATTCCCTTCATATAGTCCACTATCTTTCTTCAATTTTGATGGAATTACCCTTTCTTTCCCCTGCCCTCTCTATCCCATTCCCTCACTCCTTTATTTTAGACTAGCTTCTGCGTATCAGAGAAAACATTAGATCTTTGACTTTCTGGGTCTGGCTTATTTCACTTAGCATTATAGTCTGCGGTTCCATCCATTTACCAGCAAATGACATAATTTCATTCTTTTTTTGTGGCTGAGTAATACTCCATTGTGTATATATACATTTTCTTTATCAATTCATTTGCTGAAGGGGACCTCAGTTGGTTTAATAACTTGGCTGATTGAACTGTGCTGCTATAAACATTGATGTGGCTATATTTCTATAGTATGATGATCTTACTATCATCACTTACTAGGTCTTTTCGATATATACTAAAGAGTGGGATACCTGGGTCATATGGTGGTTCCATTCATAGTTTTATGAGCAATCTCCATAGTTCTTTCTAGAGTGGTTGCAATAATTTGCAATCCCAACAATGTGAGTATCCCTTTCCCCACATCCTCACCAACACTTATTATTATTTATATTCTTGATATCTGCCATTCTTACTGGAGTGAGGGGAAATGTCAATGTAGTTTTGATTTGCATTCCCCTAACTGCTAGAGCATTGAACATTTTCTCATATATTTTTAAAAGATAATTTTTAGTTGTCAATGGACTTTTATTTTATTTTTATATGTGGTGCTGAGGATCGAATCCAGTGCCTCATGCATGCTAGGCAATTGCTCTACCACTGAGCCACAACCCCAGCCTCATTTTTTCATATACTTATTGACTATTTGTATTTCTTCTTTTAGAAGTGTCTGTTTAGTTCTTTTGCCTATTTATTAATTGGGTTGTTTTCTAGTGTTGTTTTTTGAGTTATTTATATATTCTGGATATTAGTATCCTATCTGAGGAACAGGTGGCAAAGATCTTTTCCCATTCTCTAGGCTCTCTCTCTCCATGCTCTTGTTTCCTTTGCTGTGCAAAAGTAATTTGATGCCATCTCACTTACTGATTTTTGGTATTGTTTCTTGTACTTTAGGAGTCTCATTAAGGAAGTCGGTTCCTGTGCCAACTAGTTCAAGCATTGGGCCCACATTTTCTACTATTAGAAATATAGTTATATAAATCAGTCTACAATTGAGTAGATCTGAAATTATATACACATGTATACAGTCCCAAATGGAAACCACCCACATATTCAACTAAATTAAAATGGGTAAATTATTATATAGTCATATAATGGAAAGCTATACAACTGTGAGAATGAAGGAATTGCAACAACTTGGTACATGGATAAATCACAAACATAATATGGAGTCAGAAAGATATAATTCCACTTATATATAGAATTGAAGGGGCTGGGGTTACGGCGCAGTGGTAGCGTGCTCGCCTGGCATGCGTGAGGCACTGGGTTTGATCCTCAGCACCACATAAAAGTAATATAAAGATATTCTGTCTGCCTACAACTAAAAAATAAATGTTAAAAAAAAAAAAAGAATTGAAGAGGTGGCAAATGAATTTAAGGTATTTA
The DNA here is from genome assembly GCA_004024805.1 of Geosciurus inauris. Taxonomy (NCBI): domain Eukaryota; kingdom Metazoa; phylum Chordata; class Mammalia; order Rodentia; family Sciuridae; genus Geosciurus; species Geosciurus inauris. Next base: position 20,503 of record PVHX01004383.1, read on the forward strand.
AATTTGCAGTACTGGTTACCCTTTGGAGAAGAGCCATTAAGGACTGGAAATGGGCACAGCACAGTGGCTTCTGAGGTTCTGGTAATGTTCTATTTCTTATCCTAGGGGCTAATTACAAAAGTGAATACAGTTCTATAACAATTCATCAAACTACATGCTTATGATTTGTGTATCTTTATTTATCAACATTGACTTTGACAAAGCACACCAAAATTGTACAAAAAATCACAGCTTTTAGAGAGTGAAATGGAGAAAGGAAGATGAATATGAAGAAAAAAATAGGATGTTTGCTTCCCAAGTAATATAGTACAGATTATTCTCCTTAAAGTTGCCAAACCAAACGAAATATAAATTAGGTACTAACCATGAAACCAGGCAGTACTGGCTGAGTAAATTTTGTCTTAAAGGAATACAGCAACTGTTTTGAATTTGCATCATAAAAAGAAAGTTGACCTAAGAGGAAGAGGGAAAAAAAGTGTCATTTATTATACAAGAAATTATAACATCTATTTAAATCTAATTTATAATCATGAAAAAATAATAAAGCACATTTTGGCATTAATTTTTTTTATTACCAACTGTAAGGATTAGACTTAATAACTCTAACTAGAATATCAGTGAACATGCTTAAGAAAACGCCCACATCCAGTTTTCTTCCCCTGGTTTTTAATATCTCCATACTATTTCACCATAATCCGACAACTGTTACACTTAGCTATAAACTATTTACCATTATTTAACAAAAATTTTCATTAGCCCTGTAAAAAAACAAGACAGTTTCTTTCAGTTTATTCTACCCAAATCCTATCACTATTTAAGGTCTACTATATTTTTTTTCAATTATTCTAATGGTTTATTTCAGCTATCAATTTGAGTGGATTGACATACTTAGGGAATTGGTATAAAATATGTCTAAATATGTCTGTGACTGTGTTTTCAGAAGGTTGGATTGGAAATCATGGGGAAGTTCTGTAATAAATGTACATAATGCCATCCAATAAAAAAATCTTTAGGAGAAGCTGTCACTGACATGTGTTCCAAGCTTCCTGGATTGGTGCTTTTTTCTAGGTTCACCTGTGGACATCTGACTTCAGATTCTTCAGCCTTTGAATGTGGACTTGAACCATTAGCTCTACATGGGTCTTTCAAGTCCTCTGTCTTGGACCATAGCTACTTCACTAATCTCATATTGTGAGGCTTCCAGCTTCTTGGACTGAGATATTAGCAGTGTCCCAGTGTTGCCATCTGTCAGGCAACAATCTTAGGATTATTCATCCCATGACCATGTGAGTAAATCTAATAAGTTCCCTTCTGTATACACATGTACACTTATGCATTAATTCTGTCATTCTGAAGGAACCTGAAAAATACAGGCATATGCTCAACAAAATATATGGGCCATATATTTCTAGTTGTAACTTAAAAAAATATAGCTTTTTAAAATGTCTATACAAATGTATATTCCTGGCAAGAATGTCCAAGTGTTTCATTTTCTTTATATCCTCTGCAGTATGTGCTAGCTATGATTTTGAGAATAGTCATGCTAAAAATCATGTGCTAATATCTCATTGTGATATAACCTGAAACCATAAATATTCCAAAAGAAAACTGAAAATTACTTTGACATTTTGTTGGCAATGGTTTTTGATATAACATGCTAGGAATATGTAAGAAAAAACAAAAAGAAATAAGTGAGACTGTATAAAGCTAAAAATGCTTCTACATGACAAAGGAATCAATGAAATGTATAAGGATTGAAAAAAAATTTGATAGCCACATATCTAATAGAAGTTTAATATCTAAAATGTATGAAACTTATAGAACTCATCAAAAGAAAAAAACTAATAACATATTTTAAATATGGTGAAATACCTATATGCTGCCATAAAAATTAAGCAAATGTGTAGGCATATAAAAGTTGCTAAAATCACTAAAGAGGCTAACAAAAATTATAATTTATTCTAGCTTCTCTGCTTCATTTATCTCACAGGATTATGAGTCCTAAAGTGTGCATATTCTCCATCCTGCAGAGCATCCTGAGACATTCATCAATTCACAAAATGCCAAGCTCTCATTTCTTCACATTATACTTCCTCATTTTTCTGTTTTAATTCCCAAGAAAGTCTAGAATCTTTAAATCAATTTTACTCCTCAGTAACTCTTTGTCCTCCCAATTTCCTTTCCTTACTTAATGTATTATCTATTTTTATAAGATGATTTTTTTCTTTTTTTCTCTATTGCTTCCCCCTTCTCTTTAACAAGTTTTGAAAAAAATATTTTATTTCCTGATCTTCTGAATATTCTTGGTTTTGATGAGAAGAGATACCCAGGAAGATCAGGTTTCTATAGATCTCTGACATCACAGCTCTATATAAATTCTGCTGAGTAGGATCCAGGAATTTCCATTCTTCTTCAGAGAAAACAATGGACACATCTCTCAATGTCAATGGTTCCATTTCCTGGCTATCAGGGTGCTTAGTATTCAATGTTTTTTTTTTCAGCACCTGTGCAGCACAGAAATCTGAAGCTCCTGATCTGGGACAGGAAGCCTAGAAAAGGATTCCAAGAATTTAAGGTCTACTATATTAAACTACTGACTACCTAAGGCCAGACTCATACTCCCGTCTCTATAAATATATCATAGTATATTTATCACTGCTTCAGCTTTGCTAATTTTCACATCTCCTCAGTCTGTCTTTCAGCAGGATCATGCCCTAGAATAACTCTGTCTGATCTGATGGCTTCCTTATGACTGTTAGTTCATGAAGCTCTTCTTTAATGACCATATTATTGGTTTGCATCCTAACTCTAAAGATACCTTCTCTCTCTTCTTTTTCTTCCTATTCTAAATGTAGTTGCCCTGTCCATGTAAGAGAGGATTTATTAAGTGCTCTCTTAATTAAACAGTTGCTACCAAAGAATAAGAAAAAGAAACTAACATTTATGCATACTTGGTGCTTTATGTATATGATTATCTCAAAACATTAAGCAAACTACATGACTACAAAGTTAGTAACAACAAAGCAGTACTGCTCAAACATATTGTTCTTTATGATCTTCAGTGGTCATTCTGTGGTACTGCCTCAAATATTTAGTTTCAGCTCTGCTTCTGAGTTTAAGCACTGAATTTCTATATGTTTGGTAAATAGGTCACATGGTTGTCCTACTATCACCTCAGTTTTCTACTGAACTCTCTCTGTTCCTTAACCTGTTGACACTGCCATCCTCTTTGTCACACTGGCTAGAACCTCAGAGCCTTCTTCCATTCTTCTGTGTCTCTCCCCCAATCCATATTTAGTTACCAAGTTCTATGAATTCTACTTTTACACCATCAATTTAATTCTTGATTTCCAACTGCTTGGGTTCTTGCTGCCAATCACTTAACACATACCTATTGGGACTTTCTGTGTTAAAAGGACTTAGCAGGCAATAACAATTTAATATTTAATAAAATAAATAGTATTGCCCTATACTGCATAGACTACCTCCTAAAACATCATATGCTCTTTATGCTTGTAATATCTTCCATCTTTTAATCATTTACTTTCTAGTATTTCTAATACTAGAGTATCATTACCTGACTATATTTTTCTAAAACATACACAGCCAACCCTCCCCACTACTAAAGACTAGTTTATAAGCATTTTTTCAAGGCTCTCGGAATCTGATTCTATATTACAACTTCCCCCTTTGTATTCTACGCTGTTACCTAAAATGACTTCTTCCTATCATCTATATAGAGTAACAGTATGGGAAAGGAGAGAGGAAGATAAGCAAATATTGTCTTGATTGCTGAAAAAATGTTTTTTAAAAAAGTGCACCAGTAAATTTGCCATTCTGTGGAAAACAGTTTATCTTATTCAAAGTGAATAAGTAAAAAAGAATGTACCAAACTGACATGTCATCACTAAAAATAAATCGGCCCAAATTAATTTTTTTCCTTTTTTGAGTGACTAAGTTGATAGCTCATGGGATTATTTGGACCCAATGTGACATAAAATGATAAAAATTTACTATTATTAAAGTGACAACGTGGAAAGAAACATTATAGAACCAATGTTTAAGGAATACACTGACACAGTATATCACTTTAGGAGATTATAAGGATTTGAAGAAATTAAATTTTGAAGAACAGCTAATAACATACAGTCTAGAAAACCAGGGCAAGAAAATCAATGTTAATCCTTTTTAACAAATAGGAATCATCGTGTGAATTAAGAAATATAATTCTGTGTTTATTTAGGTGTCGGAATTTAAAAGCAACACTTTTACAAGTTACAGGGAAATGAAGTGAGTCCGTTTTAGAAAAACCTAATCAAGAGCTACCCAAGAAACAGGACTTCTAAGACAATAATCTTCACACTAAAAAGTTCTTTGAGCAAAGGAGTGGCAACTCCCTGAAGAGACAGCATATATAAATTTTACACTGTGTAGAAGATGAACTGGGTAATTCCTAAGGTTTATTTCAACTCAAAAAATCTGACTTCACCACTGTTTACATGTGGGACAATAAGGAGGAAATTAAAGCAAGAAAAATTTTTAGTGCTTAAGGCTAAAATTAGCAAAATCAGACTTAGCATATTATAAATGAGTGCTTTTATAAGGCTCCAGGCAGATATAATAAGCCCTTCTAGTCTAACTCTAGAACTGAGCTTATGTTTGTGATAAAATTGTAGTTGGCCAAAATGTCCTTACCATGGTATTAATGGAAATTCTGTACAGATGATTACCAATGAAAAGTACTGAAATATAAGTAGTTATGATGAAATGACTTATGAAAAAGGAAGTAAACTTACCCCCATCAAAATCACAAAATACGCCTATTTTCTCTGGAACAGTAACATCCAAAGCTTTGACTTTATTATTATGTTTTGCTGCAAATGTGTTTTGTAGCCAATTGTTGACATGGATACACCAACTAGTGTTTGTCTTTCCCAATTGGTCAAATTTCCCCAAAGTTTTGTATGCTACTCCCACACTATAGGATTTACAGTCTTTCTGGGCCTTGACCTCCCAATAATGTTGTCCACTTTCAATAGCAGTGTCTCCTACAAAAGATAAGAAAGGTAGATTTGACTCTAATCTCTTCCTCCAGAGTTACACAGATTCTTATGTATCATTCATCTCACAAATTTAATTCAAAAGATTAAATTCAATTATTCTTTCTATGAAAATAATCATGTTAACATATAGACACTAAGTGCAGAGTACTGCTTAACTTTACTTCTGAATACAAAATTCTTTAACTTTATTTCTGAATACAAAATTCTTCAGAATTTTTCTTCCTTACCAACCTCTCAAAGGTTATACATACATTAGGAATCACTTGTTAAGTTAAAATGGGAGTTTTAATAGTATCACTAATAAGTAAATTTCAAAAGCCTCCAAGTAATTAAGCTTCAACAGGAGTAAACCTCTGCAAAGATTCATTCAATCGGGAAGCCACTCTAGCTCCGGGGAGTGTAAAGTTCATCAGTGTGGCTGTGATGCCTTTAATTTGAGACTGTGAAGAGCTATTGTTTTATCTTACCTAGCACTGTGTATGATTCCCCAGTGAAACGGTCTCTGCTGCCTCTTACTGCTGGTGGCCTGGAGCCTATGGATGTCCGTTTGGGGGATGGTGTACCACTTCTATATAAATAGGAACAAAAAGAAAAACAAGTATTTTATGTTGGAAATGTTTCATAAACTAAAATTACATATTATGGAAATAATTTTTGAAAATATTTCTAATTATGTTGCAGAAACAACATCATTTAATTTGAATTATTATTGAAGAGAATTGCCAATTATAAACATTCAAATGTAAAAAGCCATTAATACAAAGCAGGCTGAAAACACTAATGTCATGCAGACTGAGCAAGACTTATACAAAGAACACACAGTTCAAATGAGAAACAATGCCAAAATGAGACAAGATTTACTGAAAGAAAAAAAAATCAAGAAAGAAATTGGGTTACAGCATGTATATTTTGCAATTAAATTTAAATAAAGCAAAGTCAAGAATATACCACAATGAAGCCCATCATGCTATAAAACTAATATGCACTAATAAAAATAAAAGCAACGGCAAAACTGGATTTCTTGTAACTAATAACCTTTTTTTATTAGTAGTACATATTTTTGTTCTCAATCTTTTCTTAAAGAGAAAAGGCACTTGTCCAAACACCATGCATAAGATTATCAAGTATTAAACAGCATTTCTTCTATTAAAATGAGTAAGATCCAATCTAACTTCTTCTATTAAATTATATGATATGGTAACTAGACAGGATTAGGCTTTTCACTTAACTCCCAAAACCTCCAAACTGATTAAAGCCCAAACATGTTTTTAAAATCATATTTAAATATACCAAATCACTGCATTTAAAAAGCAATAATTTGGGAGGTAAGATTATAATAAAGTTATTTAGGGAAAATGGAAATACCTATGTATATTCTTACCACTAATAATAAAGAATAACACTTTTTTTTTTTCAGTACCAGGGATTAAACTCAGGGCTACTCGACCACTGAGCCACATCCCCATCCCTATTTTGTGTTTAATTTAGAGACAGGGTCTCACTGAGTTGCTTAGTGGCTTGCCCTTGCTGAGGCTGGCTTTGAACTCGCAATTCTCCCGTCTCAGCTTCCCAAAGTGCTGGGATTACAGGTGTGTGCCACCGCGCCCAGCTAGAATAACACTTTTCCAATATAATTGCATTAGAATTTTTCTTCCTCAGGAGAGCCCAATTTAGTAAATTTTAATAAGCTATCAAATAAAATTGTAATAAAAACCCCATAAGGGGGCTGAGGCTATGGCTCAGCGGTTGAGAGCTTGCCTCGCATATGTGAGGCACTGGGTTCGATCCTCAGCACCACATAAAATAATAAATAAAGATATTGTGTTCATCTACAACAAAACGAAATAAAAATAAATGGAAGAATCTACCATTGTGCTTTAAAAAAAAAAATCCCATAAGGCAAAGTAAGAATAAAGATACAAAGTCACTGTGCATGATTAAGTGACTACATTCTGCATTATTTAAATGTTGTCTATTAGCAGATTTATTAAACAGTTTCAAAGAAACAGTGAATTCAGGACTACTTTGTCTACATTCTAGTGAATGATATTAAGTAGCACTTTACAGCTACAACATTTACATGAATTGGTTTAATTCTTCCCAAAAGATGTTAAAAGTTCTTTTTGTAAAGATATTTCTTTTAAAAGATACTTAAGTAACTAATCATAAATTCTACTCGAACACATAGCATTAACTGAGGTGAATAAGGACAGGCAGATTAAAATTTCTCTGAAACTTGTGCTCAGGTAGGCAGTCAGTAGTTGCTTCCTATTGGAAAGGAGGAGAAACAAAACATTTGGTGGGTGGAAGAAATCTAGAAGTGTTTTTGAGAAGTTCTCCAAAACAGAGGATAGAAATAAATAAAAATGGAGAAAAATTTATACTCATTATTCTGAATAAATATATTTTTTTAAAATATTTTTTTAGATATTGATGGATCTTTATTTTATTCGTTTATTATTTATACGTGGTGCTGAGGATCGAACTCAGTGCCTCACACATGCTAGGCAAGTGCTCTACCACTGTGCTACAGCCCCAGCCCCTGAATAAATATATTTTTAACTTCTTAAAGTTTGGTTTAACCAGATTTTCTGGTGTTAATACTTATTATATAATATTGAGTCATTACATAGGACACAGGGATTTAGGATAGAGAGAGGGAGAGACTGAGTCTTAAAAGGAAATGCCCACTAGCCATTGACATGCAGAAGGCACAACTGTCAATCTTGAGTTACATGCCCTTGGCCCATGCCCATGTAAAATGAAGGAAATGCACAAACAAAGGGAAACTGGTGCAAAACTGTGTAGCTCCACCCTGCCTCCACCTCTAGTTCAAATCCTAGCACTGGCCCTCTATAAACATGAACACTCTGCAGAATGGGTTGCTGTCTCTCCCTCTGGAGATAGCCCACATGCTCCCTAAGAGTATTCCTTCTTTACCCAAAAGGCATTTCTTTTCTGAGATTGCTCCCATTCTCTCTTGAATGTTTATCTACTTTCTAAAATAAACTTTTGTATATGCCTTTAGGGGAAAAAAGTATCATTAAATAGTAAGAAAGCAAATTCTGTAAACATTCTGTAATGACAACTTAAGTTGACATTAAGAAAAAAAACCTGCATCACAATTTTCTTTCTGATACTTTTCATATAAGCTGGTCAAGAGTGTTAAAAACCTTCCCAGCTACTCCAAAGGTTGAGGCAGAAGGATCGCAAGTTCAAGGCCAGCAACTTTGTTAGACGCTGTCTCAAAAAATAAAAAGGACTGAAGATGTAGATCAGTGGTAGAGTAATTATGGGTTAAATCCCCAATACCCTCCCCAATACACACAAAAGACCTTATGAAAGGTCTGTCTGTTTTCAAATATTTTATCTTGAACTAAGGGGAAAAGATAACACTGCATTTCCCCTGAAAAAAATTTTTTTAAATTAGTAAATGTAGCACTATTTTTATTATCTGGTAGGGGACAAAGTATCTTGAAATGGGTAGTTTTCAAACCTTGTCCTGAACTACAGACACCACAGAGGCTGCTACAGGACTCTGGAAAGAAACCTGCTCTTGGGCCCCTTCCCTACTTGAACCATCTATCCTCTTCTCTTTTTAGGTCAGGCTTCTGGAAACATTTCATTAAAAAAAAAACACTCTTGTTTGCAAAAAGGAAAAAAAAAGTATGAAAAACACTGTTTTTGATACAGCACTAGAAAGACATGGGAAGGAAGGGGGTCAAAAGTAAGACTGTCACATGGTTTATAATTTGTATCAAAAAAGTTTGTCTTCAGACTATCTGTGTAATACGAGTTTAGTATGATTTACCATTATTCTCCAAAAGTTCATTGAAACTGCTTATCTAAAATGAAACTCTCCTCCAGAAAAAAATAAGCAGGCATTCAGGATAGCTCACAAAAAATTGCCCGATTCATAAATTCACCAAGTTAATTCAATTCAGAATGTTGATAATTATACATCAATAGTTTTAATTAATCTTTTTTTTTTTGACACCAGGATTGAACCAGAATATTTAACCACTGAGCCCTATCCCCAACCCTTTGTATGTTTTATTTGGAGATAGGGTCTTGCTTAGTTTCTTAGGGCCTTGCTAAATTGCTGAGACTCGCTTTGAACTTGCGATCCTCCTGCTTCAGTCTCCTCAGCCACTGGGATTACAGACTTAAGCCACCATACCTGGCTTAATTAATTAAGATTAATTATTTGCAGGAAATAAGTTTCGTAACTAGAGGAGGAACATTGGCTCTTCATTATATCTAACTTCACTTCAATGCCCAGTGCTTTTTAGTAGAGGTGGTACTATCCTTACACTTACATTCTAACTACAACTATTTTTCAACTGAGAGATGGAGCTAAAAAAGTCAAGAAATTTTACTATGGGTAAGAATCAAATGAAAGATGATGAGAAATTAGACAAATGTGTGACTAGGGATGAGGAGGAATTAAACGAACTAAACCAGGGGTTCTCAAATTTAGGTACACATCAGAACTTGGGGAACTTTTTTTTTTCTTGCTATGATGGGGATTGAACCCTGGTTGTGCATGCTAGACAAGCACTCTTACCACTGAGCTACACTCTAGCCCACTTAGGGAGTTTTTTTAAATGCAAATATCAGGCCTCATCATAGACTTTGCTTCTCAGTAGGGATGGGGGCCACTGAAGTTAATAAACACTTCCATTTAACAAGGGGCAGGGATGAAAAGGGTGATAGTGAATATATAGCTATTATACAATCTACCATATTGGGTCCTTGGTACATGGCTGCTATGGCAAGTGAGGAAACAGGCCATTGAGTAGATGATGAAAGGGAAATTAACAATTGCTAGGAAACACATTTCATTTCTGTATCCTCAGTCCACAGTAGATGTACAATATCTTGACTAAAATGAATATAGGCTGAATAAGTGGAATATGTGATATCAACAAAGGACTATATACACCTTCCTGAACCATAGTCCTGAGGTGGAGAAACACAGGGCTTTGGGGTTTTGTAATTTATTATCAATCATCAACTGAGAAGGCACAACAAAATCAGAAGCAACCAGGAAATCTTTTCAAAATACAAGGACAGGGCCGGGGCTGTAGCTCAGTGACAGAGCACTTGCCTAGCATGTGTGAGGCACTGGGTTTGATCCTTAGCACCATAAAAATAAATAAAACAATTTTTAAAAAATACAATGACAGTTTCCCTCTCCAACTGGTGGGCCCAATTGTCTGCTTAGAAGAAATATGCATTTTGAACAATATTTCCCAGGTAATTCAGTGACAAATAGCAAAGAAAAGTCACAATGTATAAATAAAAATAAAATTTTATTTAGCACTGCTTCAAAATATGTTAAGAGCTCATTTGATAACCAGAAAAATAATTTTTTAAGAAAAAGTTTGTAACTTACCAGTAGTAAAGAAATGAAGGGAAGCATGGAGAAAAGAAAAACAGGCATAACTATTGGGAATGGCAGTTAAGTTTCAGAGAAAAGTTAAAGAGTAATTATTCCACTGTGGCATTCCAGCTTTCCAACTCAAGTACATTTTTTCAAGAGGTACGATAGTTATCATCATCTTAAGTAAAAACATCTCCCACCTTGCTTCTGTACCTTGGGCCAGATTATTTTACCAGTTTCCCAAATGTTCTTTCTGCTATCCAATTCATCTTATTTGATGTTATAAGATAAACCTACCTCTGATTCCCCTACTTTAAGATTAAAATGTACTTCCATATTGTCTACAAATGATTTAGTCCCAATCTGCCTTCCTATCCTTCTAACCCCTAGAGAGCATTACACAACCAAATATACCAAAGTGTTCTTTAAACTCATTCAGTCTGCTTAAGTGTTTTTCCTCTTGTTGTTTCCCCTCTCACTACAAATCTGAATACCACAAATTCTCACTCTACCTGAAGAAGCAATTTAAACTATTCCTTTAATAAAAGTCTTCCAAATCCTACCATGCTAAATAATAATTCAGAGCAATCTAGTTCAGGACAAAATCCTACCTGTGATCTTTTATACCCAATCACAGGCAATTACACAGGCTTTATATGGCAGGACTTGCAGGGGTAGGACAAAGGATAGGGTGGGCTGTCCTTCTTACACCAGACTTGGTACATAGCTAGTGCACCATGATTTCTACAGGAAGTTGCAATTTCACCCTCTCCCCCAACCATGAACTCATAGGCTATTTGCATTCCTATCCTTGTCATCTCTATTCAAAGACCCCCATGGGAGGGAAGTCCTATACTGAGATTCTTTTTAGGTACCTTCAGGAAGATTTCCTTAAGAGCAAGTAAGGCGGTATGCCAAGATACTTCACTTAGTATGTTTCCACTTTTAACCCTCTTTTTGTCCCTACCTTTTTAGCTCTCAAGTCCATAAAGCAGAAGTGTTTTGTTTGGGACCTCCTGGCAGTGAGAAGACCCTCTACCTGTGATCTGTGTTGAGTCATCTGATCTCCAACCAGTGCCATTTGCTGGGGAAAATGAAACATTGGAGGATTTCTTTCATGGCTTCTTGCTTATCTTATCACCATAAATCAGCAAAAGCTTGACTATTAACTTCCAGTTTGGCTTACTGTCCTAAATGACTACCCCAATACCTGAGAGCTGTGGACATCTTTCCTCTCTGAACTCCTTTATTCACAAGTTATCCTTATACATATTTACCTTGCTTTATTTTTGCTATCTTATCTACATGAGTTAAAGCAAATTTCTTGAAGCAAGGACAGTGTTTACACCTATAAACTCCACAATATCCAGCAGACATTTAACAGTGAACAATTATGTATGAAAAAAATAAACATGTATATAATTTGAGCAGCTCTAATCCAAAAATCTGAAATGCTCTTACATTGGAAAACTTTTTTTAAAATTAAATTATTGGTTTATCATAAAGGATACAAATGAACAGTCAGACAAAAAGAGAAGCCTCTGTCCCCATGGAGCTGGAGTGTGAGAAACTGTCAGCATGCAGGTATTTTCACCAATTTATATGCTCTACAATTTCATTAGTCAGGAGTTAAATCTTCAGACCCTTTGCCAGGGATTCTACCCTATAATCATGTGACCAGCCTCTCCCTCTATCCCCTCATTAGGATATACTCAGGTGTGATTTAAAGGATCTCATGAATAACAAGACATCCCTAACATGTATGAAACTACAAAGGTTTTAGCTTTTTGCAAGGAATCAGGGACAGAGACAAATATATTTCTTATAATAATAATCAGTGCTGTAGAAAGCAATTTTTCTAAATTATGGAACTGGGGCTGAGAGTGTAGCTCAGTGGTAGAGCACTTGCCCCTGCTACGCTTGAAGGCCCTGGGTTCGATGTGCAACATCAGTGGAAAAAAAATATGGACTCATTGGCAAAGCAACTAGAAATGAGATATGAGGTAGCCTGCCTAAAAATGCATATCAGATATACTGTCTGATACACTATGAGGCTAGCACTCAAACATTGGATTTCATTGCTTCATAAGCTCTCCAATATTTTGCCAAAGGTGGTTTACATTTTACATTAAAATGTTCAGAACATTTTTACTTTCTATTTAATTTCCTGACAAATGATGAAGCAGAATGTGTTACTAAAATCTTGTCATATTTATTACCATAAAGTTATTCTCCAGTGTAAACACTTGACACTAATGGAGGTCTAGTTGCTAGGTAAAGGTCTAGTTGCCATGATTGCTGTTATTTCTGTCAATTAATGAGCTCACAATCCATGATGAGCCCTGATAATAAAGTCTTTTCAAAGATGACTCTCCTAGTCTCTACATTCACAGAATTTATCTAGTTATATCCTTTCCAGATTATGAGCTAGAAATTTTTGCACAGAGCAACTCCATACTGAATATATCCGAATTTATTTAACATGTTTTCACTGACAGAAAATGAGAGGTAAGGATCACCAAAGGCACTACCATATTTACTGCAACCAGGTTTACCTCCTGGAAGATCCTTTAATCTTCTGAGGGCACCCAACAGGCAGTGCGATGATTACATTCCAGTCTGCCAGAAACACATGTTTAGTGAATTATAAGTTGCCACTCTGCACAAAAGTGGTTTTGTGATGCACGAGTTCACTCCTAAGTGATATCCTGTGACCCTCTGTTAAATGAATTTTCAACTTGAATGAATCGACTCATTTCTCTTGTGTGCATTTTCTTACATTTAACAAGGTTTGACAAATGGGAGAAGGCTTTCTCACAATCACTGCATCAGTATGGTCTCTGTGAAGTATGAGTTCTTCAGTGTACATTGAGCACCGACTTTGTAGTGATGGCTTTTCCACATTCATTGCACTCATAAGGCTTCTCTCCTGTGTGAATTCTCTGATGGGTAATGAGACATTTGTGTGAATAGGATTTTCCACACTCAGTACATACAAAGGGAGTCTTCCCTATATGACATCTCTCATGATGTATGAGGCATATCTTCTGGCTGAAGGCTTTACATTGCATTCATAGGGTTTCTCTCCTGCATGAGTTTGCTGGTGTATAACAAGAGCGCGCTTTGTGGTAAAGGCTTTTCCACACTCATTGCATATACATGATTTTTCTTTTCTGTGAGTTCACCGATGTATAATGAGTGTGTTTCACAGCGAAGCCTTTTCCATATTCACTGCATATATAGGATTTTCCCCCTGTATGAGATCTCTGATGCACAATGAGATTGCTCTTCACAGTAAAGCCTTTCCCACATTCATTACAAATGTAGGGTTTCTCTCCAGTGTGAGTTTGCTGATGTACAACTAGATAGTGCCTCATGATGAAGCCTTTTCCACATTCACTGCATACAAAAGGTTTCTCTCTACTGTGAGTTTGCTGATGAGCAATTAGATAGTGCTTTCTATAAAGCCCTTTCCACACTCACTGCCTATATAGGATTTCTGTCTGGGATTGCTCATTGACAATGAGACTGCTCTTCACAGTAGGGCCCTTCCTGTGTTCATTGAGTATGTAAGGTATGTCTCCTATGTGAGTTTTCAGATGCTTAGTGGTCATAACACTTCTGGATGATTTCTCACCTTGACCACTTCCAGGTTTCTCTCCTGTAGGAATACTCTCATAATAAATAAGTGGAGGCTTTCTGGTGAAGGTTTTCTCACCTTCAATGTATGCAAAGGGTTTCTCAATTTTTTTAGTCTTCTGATACTTGAAGACTTGAAATTCCAAAGCTGTGCATTTTGTACATTCAGTGAGTTTCATTTCAGTATGCATATGTTCACCTTTATCATGTAGGTGGATTTTCTCACTTTCATTAAACCCAACAGGGTTATTTATTTCATGTCTTCTTTTCTGGTAAACTAAACCTAACCTTGATTTCAAAGTTTTTCTAAACAAATCATGATTTGTATCATGATTGTGCAGTAGAATAAAATGTGTTTTGCTGAAATGAGTGATATTTTTAAATGCATTCTGATCACTGCATTGATGTGTACTCTTCAGGTACCTTTGGTTTTGAGAATACTCAACTTTCCCAATTTCTGGGACAGGTTCCATTTATGACTTCATCTTCTATCATCCACAGTTCTTCTCGTTGCTCCAAATTGGAGAGTGCATCTGGTTTGATATTTTGAAACCCCAATGAGACCAGATTATTATAATTTTCCAACATCACCTCCTGGTACAGGTTCTTCTGAGCAGGATCCAGGAGCTGCCACTCCTCCAAGGTGAAATTCACAACCACATCTTCCAATGTCACCAATTCTTCCCCAAACTTCCTGAGCTTCGGTTCCCCCTCGAAATGAAATGCCACTGGAAACTTTTTGAGTACCAACATAATCACAAATAGAAAATTCCACACCTGGGCTGGGGTTATGGCGCAGTGGTAGCATGCTCGCCTAGCACACATGAGGCACTGGGTTCGATCCTCAGCACCACATAAAAATAAAATAAAGATATTCTGTCCGCCTACAACTAAAAAATAAATATTAAAAAAAGAAAAAGAAAATTCCACACCTGAGCTCATGTTACAAGTCACAGCCAAAATACAGGTACATTGAAAAATATTGTATAAAATTACTTTCAGGCTATGTGTATAAGGTATACATGAAACATAAATATAACTAATTATGTATTTGCAACTATTCTAAAGTCCAAAAAAAATCTGAAATCCAAAGCACTTTTTGGGTCCCAAGCATTTCAAATAAGGGATCCCAGCTTGTATAATATTCCAGAAGTGGCCTACATATAAAATACCCTTAAAGGGAGAAAAGAGAGAAAGAAATAATATAACCTGCAATGCTAAATACAAGCAGTCTAAAAAATGTCCAAATAACCAAATAAAACTTTGTAAGACTCTTTAAAACCCAACAGTATTTTATGATTTATAGCCCACTATGAAATCACTTTTACCAATAATAAGCAAGTAAACTGAAAAGAAGAGAGGAGATAACTTTGAAAAGAGAATATATTCTGGTTTCTGGTAAAGATACATGGTATCTTCAAAAAGCATATTACTAATCATGTAATTTGAAATGATTCATTTTTTTTCTGGCACTATCCTAATAATTTCCACAGTAACCTTTATTTTTTAACCGTGATAACTTTGGAAGCTGCATGATTATTGTAAAACATAGAACATTTCAAACCTGCCTCATGTTGAATACAAATAAAAGCAAAGCAATGTTAGATATATTTAATTCAATACAACAGGAAAGATGCCAGTTATAAGTAAAGCAGGAAAAATAATCAGGTGAAGGAAAATAATTCAAAAAGACTTTAAAGCACAGCTTATTTTGTTATCTTTATACAGTATAATCCAAACAATAAGCAGCACACTATAATGCTGTAAATTCAAAACATAAGCTACCAATACAGACAGTCTACACAAAGCAATGTTTTAGCTTTGAAGACTGCTGCAGTGGCTTCTATTTACTGGTTAAAAGAAAAAATTACTCAGCCAAGCTAGATATACTAAGTCCTAGAACTAGACAGACATAGATCATCACCTTGTATTTTTCTTCAGTGAAGTAACATGGACACTGTCAGATAAAAACAGGCAACTGTTAAGAGACTGCTTTACAAATTAAATTTAACATCTTATAATAAAATTAGATTAAATGCCTGAAGATTTTTTAAAATTCATTGTTAGAACTCAAAGATACTCATCTTCAGTATGAGCAAAAATTTCCTGTGTGAATAAAAAGGTCCCCAAACGTTGACATTATCTAGGTAAGTTATGACAATAACAAAAAAGATTCTTGAGCCTGACTCTTGGATTCACTGGGTTCCTCATCAGAGGCAAGTCTGTGGGGCTTTTATAAATTATAAAAGTTGTCATCTAATGCAGACCTTCAGGTAAGACAGGTAATCTATAAACCCAATATTCAGAAATTATTCTAGGAACATCTAAGTAGTTCAAGTTGCTGTATATATAATTTTAAGAAAATGGAATTGTAAAATTAAAAAAAAGTATAAGGAGATTAGGAAAGAAACTAAGGAAAAAGGAATGGCAAAATGCTAATGATAGATTCATGTAATGACAATATATTCTTCACTTTGGAATTACTAGTGTATCATAAATCATACTGGTATGCAGAATAAAAATTTTAATGATATCATCAAATAAGAACCAATGTATAAGCATTTATCCACATAACAGATTTAATGAGCTAGCTTACCTTCCCTTGTTCTCCTTTCCTTTAATTTTACTTTCTTGACCTTTTCCTCCAGTAGGATCCCATTCTACCAAGGTATCTTCAACTTTCAGGTTCAAATGAGATGATGAGTTATCCAAACTGAAATTAAGTGCTGTTCGAAACAATATAAAATGTTATATATCTCCACTTTCTGAAGCACACCTATCAGCAACAATTTTCCTAGTCAACTGATTTAACACTGTGTTTAGAAAATAAAGTTCAAATTACTAATCCTAGCATTTAAAGTTCTCAATGATTAGGTTATAATTTACAATTCCTTCTTTATTTTACATTATTCTCCTCCAAATATCCTGTACTCCATCACAATATAATGCAATATGCAGGGCCACTGGTATTTCTTCTATTCTTCTTTCTACAAGAATCTACATCAACACACAGTATCCTCAATTTCCTGTTATTAGAATACCTGATGGTTATCAGTTGATTGTTTTGAGTAAATAGGAAGAGGAACTGGTAGAATTAAGAAGGAAAAAGTGATATGATATAGAAAATCACAGTATAAAAATGTGGCACACACAAGTCTTCTCTGACAGTCTAATACTTAATAATTTCATACTTAAATGCTTCTTAGTTTCAAATTAAGATGAGCATGAAGAAATTGGAGGCAGCCTGGCAGAAGCCAGGAAATTGATCCAGTCAATATATAATTTATGTGGTAAAGAGTAGAAGGGTGAAAAGGTTCACTTACATAAAAACAAAACAAATAAAAACCCATGAAACAAAGTTATACTTTTCAGATTATTAGATATTATCAGGAACTATCTGTACTATGCCTAAAACTTGTTTAGTCATACTGCTAATTTAGGATATCAGTGTATCAAGCTTCCCTCTTTGAGAACTTAGGGTAAATCATTAAAGTGAATTGGTTAACAGCTGTACAATGAGTAGTTTCTTCTACTTTAAAATGCAATTTCTAGAATCTCTTGAAAGGTATATATCTATTACACAATTACCAACTAATTTGCCTGTTATATTTTCCTCCAAAATTTAAATATATGCCTTAGAGTATTCATTTCACTTAAGGATATTATTCGATTTAGCTAAGGCTTCAGTGTATATCACCAAACAAGTGTATATCACCAAACAACAACAAAAAAAGCATATAGAGAGCTTGAATTTTACCTAATCAAGAATCCTTTTATCCTCTACTGTTCTATAAAGATCACTTTAAGTTCAGCTATGTGTCAGAGCCATTGTTCATTGTCTTTATTTATAAAACAACATTCTCAATACAAATCTACTGACCACACAGCTTCTAGTAAATGTCATACTACACAAGGAAGTTAATAACTTACAAAATCTTCATCTAAACAGAAATGAATTTAGAGAAAAAAGGAATAATGAAACTTTTCAGTAAAAATGGAAATAATTTCTTAATAGGCAGGTTACTAAAAAGGTAGGATTAACACTGAGATCCTCAATTTCCAAAATGAACTGTCATTAAGAAAACAGAGTTAACCTCTATATTTAAGTTATTAAGCAATAAATGTCAGGCTATCTACATTTTTTTAAGAGAAATAAAAATAGCCTTTAACTCTGACGGTGCCATCAATTCTCAATTGCTTGATAAAAAAGGAATCCTAAAGTTGCTCCCTAGTGTTTGTTATAATGGAGAGAAGGGCCATCAGCTATCTGGAGTTAAGGATAGCAAGAAAAAGTACTATCTCCAAACCACTTGTAACCAGACTTATCAAATACCACAGAATCCAAGCAAGAAGCATATAATTATGTCAAAATGAATCCTATTGCTGTGTATAACTAAAAAGAACAAAAAAAGAAAGAAAGAAAGAAAAAGAAGATGAAAGAAAAGAACAAGGTGTAGGTTTTAATCTTTATCTTGGGGAACGCTGTTCCTTTATTGGACCTCAGTAAAGTCACAGAGCCTCTCTAAGATATGAGATAAGGCTTTATAGTTTAAAAAAAAAAAAAAGGCTTCTTCAAAAGTGAGATCTCATCTCCTGGATAAGCCTTGTAATATAGCTAGAATTAGATTCTGTATCTTTAAAAGTCTGTGAAAACAAGGTACCAAAATCAGAATCCAGATGTTTCATTTTACCTGCTTTCATGATACTGTAAGATTGTATCACAGTCATTACTATTTGAGGTTAGAGAATAATTTTGTGATAACATATCATTTATCTTTACAAAGAAGTAAATGATAATATACCTTAAAATTTCTAGTTGTAAGAAGTATTATTACTCATCACTTTTGACAAATTCCGTGACAAAACAAATATACTGAAGGAACAAATAAATAATGTGCATTGTTTTCCATACCAAGAACTCTAAGTGGCAGGATATAAAACTTGGCTAGGCCTCAACTATTTAATCTCCATATTTCTTCCTTTCCCTTCAATCTTTGTAGGCTTATTTCTATTGGCTGTCTACAGAAAGTCAAATTAATAAACAATTGTTCAATATGTCATTTTTAAAAAGTAGAACTTTTTCTATGGAGCTTTTATTCTAATTTGTAATCATGCCAATGCTATGAAAAAACTCCAGAAAATCCGTGATCCATAGCCATATAAAATGAATTTTATTCTGTTACTTCCTGAAGATTAGAATCTATGATTAGTGGGCCTTGAGGTTGATTTTCAGTCTAGTCCTACCCCAGGGCGTTTACTCAACAGTGAAAAATACTTAAAAGGACTATAATCAACTTAAGTCTTCCTCTACAAACCCCAAGGCCAACAGTGACTAGGAAGATCCAGACACTGCTAAGAAGCAGCCAGACTAGCTCCCACGAAGAAGCCAGCTAGCTATGCATTTGTCTAAATTTAGGGAATGTGCATAGAAATCAACAATTTACCACATTTAGGTCCAAGTTTGGTTTCAATCTGTAAAGGGTAAATGAAAAGGAACAAAAGAAATGCAAAGATGATGCTCCTAAGGGTAAATATAATAGTAATGCAATTTTATCTGACAAGGACTAAAAACAGTTCAAGTTGTACAGAAAAGATTACCTACCTGTGAGTATGACAATACTTTGTAAAAATCTCATTAAAAATCACAGTAACTTCTCAGTTTGATAACATGTAATTAAAAGTAATTGCATTTCTTAGTTATCTATAGTTCTCAAGTAAAAACATTTGCTAATTCAAATAAATTACTCAAATTGCATCTATTTTTTGGACATTCTGGACCTTTTTTGAGTTGGTTTCATTGGTCATTTATGGGCCTTGGGGGCTGGAGTAAAGTGCTTGCCTAGCATGTGAAAGGCCCTGAGTTTGATTCCTAGCACTGCAAAAAAGCAAAATAATTTACAAGCCTCACAGTTTGTTTTATTCTGATATATTTTTATATTATTCCCCAAATCATATCAAATTTCT
Organism: Geosciurus inauris; assembly: GCA_004024805.1. Lineage (NCBI taxonomy): Eukaryota > Metazoa > Chordata > Mammalia > Rodentia > Sciuridae > Geosciurus > Geosciurus inauris. The sequence continues at coordinate 40,555 of PVHX01004383.1, forward strand.
GGCATACAAATCTATTCAAAAAGTCTTGGATAACTTCAAATGTTTTATGCTGTATAAATAGCTACTAATCTCACCTTTGGTCTCTAAAGTCACTGGATCAGAATATTCTCCAGCCACAGCCTTGTTACAAGCTCGCACTCTGAAATTCATATATTTTGAATCAAATTTTAAGCCTGAAAAAATGAAATGGTTTTCAGACACAAAAAATGAAGGACTCGTCCCCGAAAGTATTAGTGTGAATTTTCAGACTTTTTTTTCTCCTTGAGAGTATCTCTTTATTTAGCAAAGTATAAATTTATGTTAAAATGGTGATAATGCCTGAAATAAGAGGAATCATGATTTACCTATTAGTTTCTTCAGAAGAAATAAAATATACAATTCATCATTTTTCTAATTCAGGGATAAAAAGGTACCCTTTTATGCATCATAAAAAGCAGTACTTCATTTAAAGAAGAGGGATGTCACAAATTTACAAAACAATACATTCAATTTCTGGGAAGTATATGCTGTCAGGAATTTTTATATTTATAAAACACTGTCTTTTTTTTTTTGGTACCAGGGATTGAACCCAGGGTTGCTTCACCACTAAGCCACATCCCAGCCCTTTTTCATATTTAATTTAGAGACAAGGGCTTGCTGAGTTGCTTAGGGCCTTGCTAAACTGCTGAGAGGCTGGCTTTGAACTTGCGATTTTCCTACCTCAGCCTCCTGAGATGCTGGGATTACAGGCATGTGCCACCATGCCCGGCTGAAACATTTTTTTTTATGTGAAAAATGAATTTAGAAAGTAAAACACAGAGATTAATTAATATCCCAAAACTGTGAAGTTCGTTCTAGATTAAAATTTAAGTTAAACAATTATTAGCTACAGAACCTTCAACAATTTTACTAACCCTCAGTTTTCTATCTATAAAACAAATGATAAAACCAACTTCTTAATTATGAAGATTAAATGGAGGAATTAGGGATATTGCTCAGTGGTTGAGCACTTGCTTAGTATACAAGGCCTTGGGTTCTATCCTTGGTAACACCAAAGTAACATTAAATGAGATGTAGTGTACTGATTAAATAAGGTGTACCATATGTAAGACACTTAAGCCCAACTTCTGACAGATAGTAAGTACTCAGTAATGGTAGCTCCTAATATTACTGCTATATATAACAAGTGTTGAGCATATCAGGCAATATTTGCCCCCAAAATATCTAAAGTCCCCACTATACTGAGATATTTGTTGTTGTTGTTATTAACCATTAGTTTTTGTATTTTTTAATTAGTTCGTTTTAGTTACACATAATACTGAGGTTCATTTTCACATAATTGTACAAGTATGGAGTATAATTCTGAGATATATTTTTAAATGACTTTCAAAAGGCCAATACAAATATTGCTAATACTAAATCACAGTTCTACTTTTAAGTATTAACATTAAAGTAAAACTACAATAGTAAAAGCAACAAAATTTACAGTACCAGTGAATTGTGGGGTACTGAGTACATCTAAAAAATTAACAGCTTTTTTACATAGTCTGAAATCAAAAGAAAAATTGTTACTTTGAAATATTATTTCCAGAACACCCCTTCATACTTATTTTACATATATGCTATCTTAGCAGGCTACAAATGTTCTTAAATAATTAAAACAAAGGTTTTCTTGATATCTTAAAAGAAACTCACTTCTACAATAAATATCTAAAAAGTCAGTTTGGATAAAAGAACAATAACTTTATCCTTTAAAATAACAACATATTTTTCATAATTACCATTATTTTCTACAGAGATTGTTGAGATGCTGTCATTTTACCTGATAATGTATATTCAGTACCCTTGATATTATCAATTATCTCCCAACATCGCTCATCCTTTACACGTGGCAATCCATCAAAATTAGTTTTTCTATATTCCAGTATAAAATGGTCAATCTTATTATCTTCTTCTGGCATTCTCCAAGCTACTGTTACAGAGTTGTCAGCCACCAAACACTCTATTGGGTCTATCTCTGGAGCTTTGGGGACTGTAAAGAAGAAACAAAAGTGTTTGTGTGTGGGGTTAATTCCTCATTTATTATAGCACTAATAAAATATTTATGTTTACCATTCAAACTTTGTTTTTTCATCCTGCTTTTTAAACAATTCAAAAGTGAGTGAATATAAAATAACTATTTTCAAAGCACCTTTTAATGCCAGACTATAAAAAAAAATTATAAAATTTTCTAAGATTTTTCATAAACTTATTCAAAGTTTACTAAAATCTTAGATGGCAAAAGGCAAATTCTAAACATGCTAAGGATAAATCAAGAGTAACTTGTTATTTCTGAACACATTGTACTTTTTTTCTTTATTTTGATTTTTTTTTTTTTGGCACCAGGGATTGAACTCAGGGGTACTCGACCACTGAGCCACATCACCAGCCCTATTTTGTGTTTTATGTAGAGACAGGGTCTCACTGAGTTGCTTAGCACCTTGTCGTTGCTGAGGCTGGCTTTGAACTCGTGATTCTCCTGTCTCAGCCTCCCAAGTGCTGGGATTACAAGCGTGAGCCACCGCGCCCGGTTTTATTTTGATTTTTAATTTGTTCTTTTTAGATGTTCATGACAGTAGAGTGTATTTTGACAAATTATACATACATGGAGTATAACTTACTCTAATTAGGATCTCATTCTTGTGGTTGTACACAAGAATGGAGTTTAGGTGGAGTTTCACTGGTTGTGTATTCATATACGTACACAGGAAAGTAATGTCCAATTCATTCTACTGTCTTTCCCATTCCCATCCTCGCCTTCCCTTCATTCCCCTTTGTTTAATCCAACGAACTTCTTTTCTTCCCTACCACATTATACTTTTAATCCATTATTTCAGATAGCTGTAGAATATAAATCAGTATTCATAAATAGAATTGCTTTAAATGATTAATTCAAGATATATTTTTACTATATTTTAAAAACCTTGTTTATAGGGCATAGGGGATTAAGAGAGGTTGGTTATCAAGAATAAAAACACAGTGTATTCCCACAGTGGGGGAATACAGCAGTGTTCTATATCAAGAAGGGTAACTACTATTAACAATAATTCATTATACCTGTCAAAACAGCAAAAGGTTTTCAATGTTTCCATTACAAAATACTAAATGTTTGAGATGATACATATGCTAATTACCCAGATTTTACTACCCACCGAATTCTAGTTTATAATCTGGCACATGCTTAATAAATCTGGAAGCGGCCACTCCTTTCTAACAATAAAAAAAGGGAGCAAACTGAAAACTTAATAATAATTCATAGATCTGTAAAAGAAGTGAGGTTACAAGGCCTCAAAATGAAGAGACAAACAGGTAAATACAAAAAGTCACAATTAACTAGAGCAAAAACCTAAGCAGGAACCAGTGCTGGGGTAAGGATATCTAAACTATAACTGATGAATTGCTAGAGGCTCAGTGTGGATGGGTCTGGGTCAAAAACCCCAGGTGACTCCAGTTATAGGAGGGCATCCACTTATTTGTGAATTTTGCCTCTAGGAGCTCACCAGGTTATCACCATGAACAATGGAGAAAAATCCCCTTGTACTTCCACCATAGCGAGGAGAAAAGGAAACATTTTGAAATATACCAGAGCTAATGTTTTCCTTAACAAGATCTGCCCTCAAAAGAAATGAAACAAACCAGAGTCTAACCTTTTGGGATTATGTGAGCCTAACTGAGCTGGATGAAAAAAAATAATGAACTGCAGCTGGCTACCTTACCAGGACAAAGGAAAATACCAGTCTCACCCCAGCCCATTCTAGCCATCTTATTCCACCTAAGGGTGAGTAAGAGTGGGGGCAACTGAGAACCTGTAAAGTTCATAGTCCAAAGGCACAGATTCACAAAAAAAAACTGAGACATAATCAAAGTACTATAAAATGATTCCTCTCCCTGCATATCTTACCACCATATTATCAAAGGCCTATTCACAACAGTTTCTTTAACCTAATACATCATATGTGGCTATAAATTAAAAAATCACAACATACTATAAGGCAAAAAATAGTCTGAAGACACAGAGTAAGCATCATAACCAGATTCAGATATGGCAGAGATAATGGAATTATCAGACCAAGAATTAAAAAATAACAGGCTGAAAATCTAAACAGACACCTCAGATATGCAAAAACAAGTATATGAAACAATGCTCTACCTCATGTGGAGCATGATTAAGGCAATGCAAATTAGAACAACAATGAAATAACACTACAATACCAAGGCTGGCAAAATGTGAAGCAACAAGAACTTTATTCATTGCTGGTGGGACTGCAATATAATATAGACACTTTGTAAGGCAGTTTTGGAGGTTTCCTACAAAACTAAACATAATCTTACCACAGTATCCAGAAACTGCACTCCTTAGTATTTACCCAAAAGAGTTGGAAACCTTTGGTCACACAAAACCTGCCCATGGATATTTATAGCAGCTTTATTCATTATTACCAAAACTTGGAAGCAACCAAGTTGTCCTTTAGTAAGTGAATGCATAAACAAACTGTGGTACATGCAAATACTTGACTATTATTCAGTGCTAAAAAAAAGGAGTTATCAAGCCATGAACAAATACACATGAAGGAAATTTAATGCATATCACTAGGCAAAAGCTACCAATCTGAAAAGGCTACCTACTGTATGACTCCAACCATTTGACCTTTGGAAAAGGCAAAACTATGGAGATGGTGAGAAGCAGTATTTGCGAGGGGTTAGGAGGAAAGAGGGCTAAAGAAGCAGAATATGAAGAATTTTTAAGTCAGTAAAAATAATACATGTGATACTATAATGATGGATACATGTCATTACAAATTTGCGCAAATCCATACAATGTATAACACCAAGCGTGAAACCTTACTGTAAATTATGGAGTTTGAGGTAACAATGATGTGTCAATGTAGATTCATCAGTTAGATAGAACAAATGTACCACTTTGGTGGGTAATATTGATAATGAGGGAGGCTAAGCATGTTAGGGGTAGATGGGAAATGTCCATACCTTCCACTGTTTTACAATAAACCTAAAATTGTTCTAAATATTAAAGTTGAGTTTTAAAAAGCTGCAAACAAATGATAAGAAAGTATGTCTATACTTATAATCTTGCAATGAGGAAGGTCTAAGTAAGATTTTTTTAAAACCTAAAAACCACAAAGAAAAAGTGTGACATATTTGATTGTACAAAAATTTAAATTTGTTAGAAAAAAATCACCATAAACCAATATACAAAAGACTAAGGTAGGGAGTTATGCCACACATAGGACAAAGGCTGACCATCCTTAACATATTAAAAGGTACTACATATCATTAATGGAAATATAAACAACTACATGAAAAAGTGACAAATCATAAATACAGAGTTCATTTTTTAAAGTGGCTTATGAAGATAGGATAAATACATTCACAAAGAAATTAAAATTAAAACAAATAAGTCATGTCACTATTAGAATAGAAAGAAAAAACTCTGAAAACTATAGCAGTATAAGAATACAGTCATTCAAATATTTTCAGGAAAGTATAAATTGTGAAATTTTCTTGACAATTTAAATATTTATTCACATTTAAAATACATGTATACTTCCATTTCCAGAAATTTGTCCTTGGGACATATTGGTATATCATCTCTGCAAAATACCTAAGCAATATGTTCACCACCTCATTGTTGCTAATAGCAAAAAGATCACAAAATCAAATACTCATCAAGAAGTTCTAAGTAAATTCCTACTATCCAGTTGTTTTTTAAAAAATGAAGTAGATCTATAATGATCTGGAACGAACTCCTACATATTGTCAAGTGGCAAAGAAAAAGTATTCAACAGTTTATCTGTATGCTTCCTAATATAATCAGGAAGGCTTCATGAAAAGAAATTACCATTTATTAGGTATTAGGCTTAATGACAAGAAACTACCATTTTTGAGGGCAAAACCTGCCAAATATGAGCAATTACCCGATTCTGCCTACATTTGTGGTAATGCTTATATGGATTTAAACTATTTCAGAAAAGATAACCAGAGAGTAGTAACAATGGTACCTTCTAGGAAAGAAATCTGTATTTTGAAATGAAAAGGAGCTACTTTTTTTTCTTTTTATTGGTGCATTGAGGTTATACTTAATGGTGCAAACTGTTACAATACACACACACACACCCTGGTAGATTGAACTCAGTGGTACTCCACCACTGAGCCACATCCCCAGCCCTATTTTGTGTTTTATGTAGAGACAGGGTCTCAATGAGTTGCTTAGTGCCTCGCTGTTGCTGAGGCTGGCTTTGAACTCACAAGCCTCCTGTCTCAGCCTCCCTAAGTGCTGGGATTATAGGCGTGTACCACCGCACCCGGCTACAAAATAATTTGATCATATCCTTCTCCTGTGCTATTCCCTTCCCTCTCCTCCTCTCATCCCCTGAGCCCCACTTCCTCTACTCTACTAGTCTCCTTTTGCTTTTTATGAGATCACCCTCATCTTTCTTTTCCTTTTTTCTCTCTAGCTTCATCATACGAGAGCAAACATATGACCCTTGGTCTTCTGACTTTGGCTTATTTTGCTTAACATAATGGTCTCAAATTCCATCCATCTTCCTGCAAATGACAAAATTTAATTTTTCTTTATGACTGAATAAAAATCCATTGTGTATGGGCTGGGATTGTAAACCAGTGGTAGAGCGCTTGCCTTGCATGCATGAGGCACTGGGTTCGATCTTCAGCACCACATAAAAATAAATAAAGATATTGTGTCCATTTACAACTAAAAAAATATTTAAAAAAATCTATTGTGTATCTGTAACACATTTTCTTTATCCATTCACTTGTTGACGGAACCTAGGCTAGTTCCACAGTTTGGCTACTGTGAATTGTGCTACTCTAAAAACATGAATATGAATGTATCCCTATAGTATGATGACTTTAATTCTTTAGGATAAATACTGAGAACTGGAATAGCTGGGTCGTAAGGTGCTTCCATGCCTAGTCTTTTGAGGAACCTCCATACTGATTTCCATAAGTAGTTGTACTAATTTACAATCCCACCAATAGTGTAAGTGTTCCTTTTTCTCCATATCCTCTCCAACATTTATTATTGTTTGAATTCTTGATGACTGCCATTCTGACTGGTGTAAATGGTTATTTTATTTCTGCTTTTGTGAAGTCTGTTTAATTCATTTGCTCATTTATTAACTGGGTGTTTTTTGGTGCAAACTCATTTTGAGTTCTTTATATATATACTCTGTCAGAGGATTAATTCTGTAGGTATCAATTCATTTAATCCTTACAAAAATCCTAGAATAACCTCATATTCTAAAGAAGCAGAAATGAGGCTAGTCAAGTAACTTGTTCAGAATTACACAGCAAGTATGCAGCAAAATTCAAATCTAAAAATGTTTAGTTTAAAAACCCACTGTTAAGCATCATACTACAATGCTTCTCTCTGCTAAAGCAGCAGTAAATGATACTCCTTAATGGGATTCTTAAAATAGGATATTTACTACCAGGATACTATTAACTATTTAACTATTAAAATTTAACTATTCTGTAGTTGAATGAAGAAAAAAAAATCACACTATGCTTCTTTAATAGTTATATACCAATGTTCACTACAGAAAAACCTTGTAGGAAAAAAATTTTTATTCAAAACTGTACATGTAATGCATGTTGTTTACCTGGCAAAAACTTCAAAGTTTGCAGCATCTGTCTTTCCTGAGAGAAATCCACCATTAAATGAGTCATGCTGTCGCTGACCTTTGGTTTCAAAGAAAGGCGAAAGGCTGAAGCCATTGTGACTCTACAGTAAAGACAAATACACTTTTTTAAACAGAAGAACAAGAAATACTAAATCATTTAATTTGTAAAATGAAAAGACAAAAATTATTTCATTCTAACGATTTTGGAGACTAGAACAGTAAAATATAAATCTGTCTTTTGAAAATTAAGTAAAAATCTGAAAAATGCCTTTTAAAGACCTTTAAGATAATTTTTAGCAATTCCATAGTTTTATACAATTGCATAATATGCAAATGTCAAATAAAAGAAATATCCCATATAAATAATCCTTATCAGACCCAACTTTCATCTGAACCTCTGTACACTCAATCTTATGGACCTCCTGATGCCAGCCCCACTGCTTTTCATATGCCAAATAGTGAACTGTATGCCAATATTGAGCACAACCTGATTCAAACATTCTGCCCTGTAGTCATAGCTACATCATGTGCCCTATAACAAGAGTTGAAGTAGATGGATCTAATATTGTATACTGTAGTAGTACCTGCTAAAGATAGGCCATGGATGAGAAAGAAAAAAGGTGAAATCATGACCAATGAACATTATACCAGCAGAAGTCACTGATCTATCAGCATTAGCTACATACATGGAAGGATGCTATGAGAAACAGCCCCATGGAACTATATACCACGGAAATAACAGGAGTTCAACAAACACTTATTAGAAGAATGTGAGGTTAAAAAAAAAAAAAGAAAATAAGAATGAAGCCAAGCTAGATCTTAGTTTATCGAAAGTGTAGGGAAATTTTTCAATTAAAACTGGAGATCAAAAGAAATCCTCTTATTATCATTTTATCTCAAATTTCAATTTTTCATATTATAGTAAATTTCCATAGGTATTACAAAGTCCCTTATAATCTTCAATCAAAGAATGGTACAGAAGAACTATTCACGAATGCTCTCCTAGTACACAATTTGGGAGAGAAAGTGAATAGAGCTGGAAGAACAAAGGGAACACCAGGCCAGGCCTAGTCAATCAGATCTACCAAATCCAACCAAGAGAGAGATGCACTCACTTATTCGGAAATAAAAAATGTCAAAACTGTTGCTGTATTCAGTTATTTTACTTTCTTTTAGAACGAAAAAAATAATCACTTTACAACAATGAGTGAACAGTTGATTCATTTATCAAAAAGAAAGTGCTACATTAAAATCAATTTATAGGGAAAGGAACTCACACTACTGCTTACCAATGCCAAATATGATGCTAGTATTCCACACTTACTACATTAAGCTGTTGATTCTCAAATAACAAAATTTCAAATTATATCAGTAAGAAGTTAGGAATAAAGATTTAGTCTTATATGTTGTTCTTTATAGTCTCAAGTATCCTTTGTTTGGAAGACATCAGTAAGAGTTACATTAAAATAGGTTATTATTAAACACTCTGTCTGAATCAGTGAATGAATTTGAACTTACTTGGTTTCTTCTAAGCCTGATAAACAATCTGATTGTTTAATGAGAAATGTTGAGGGAAAGTATCTCAAAGTATTTTAGAGAATTTAAAATATGAAACTTGCAAAATCTATAAAACTTGATTTAATCACTATAAACACAAATAAAAAGAATATCTACTAAAAAGTAAGACTAGTTTCTAGTCAATGAAGACTTAAAAGTTCAAATGAAGCTGGGCACGGTGGCACATGCCTGTAATTCCAGTACTTTGGGAGGCTGAGACAGGAGGATCGCAAGTTCAAAGCCAGCTTCAGCAACAGCGAGGCGTTAAGCAACTCAGTGAGACCCTGTCTCTACATAAAACACAAAATAGGGCTGGGGATGTGGCTCAGTGGTGGAGTACTGCTGAGTTCAATCCTCGGTACAAAAAAAAAAATTCAAAAAAGTTCAAATCAATCAATTCAAATATGTGTAACATGCTATACTCTTTCAAAAACTTTTATTTTAAAAATGAATATATTTAAACAAATGTGCCTAAAAGCCCAAACTAAAAATCTAAAATTTCTGTATCATTCTCTAGAGATTCATGTAGTTAGGCATGTGTTAATTCACCTTGACTTTCTAATAGTATCAGCTGAATTCAAAGATGCCTTCCTCCTTGTTTTATTTTTGCAAAGAGAAAACAACTATATGAAACATATGAATACATTTAATTTCCTCAAACAACCTAATTTGCCTCTCCCCTTCATGAACCTTCTCTTCCAAGAACCAATAATCTCTCTCACCCCTCTTTTTTTTTGGTACTGGGAATTGAACCCAGAGACACCTGACCACTGAGCTACATTCCTCTGCTCTTTTTAATATTTTTTATTTTGAGACAGGGTCTCAGTAAGTTGTGTAGAGCCTCACTAAATTGCTGAGGTATGATCCCCCTTTCTCAGTGTCACAAATTGCTGGGATTACAGGAATGTGCCACCACACCCAGCAATAATTCCCTAACTCTCTTCCAACTAATCATCTTCCAAAATCACTGAGTTCCCAGCATTATACACCAGTGGTTTTAAAGTTCTGGAAATATGCTATGTATTACTTCTCATTCAGTCTTCAGTTTTCCTTCTCATTCCTGCCATTCTTTTGCCTTAAATCACAGCAAATACTCAAGTTTCAATATACTTTCAGTTTATTTCAAAAATGATAGTGGGATTCATTGTTACATATTTGTACATGCACATAATATAACAATATAATTTGATCATTTTGAAAAATTTGATTCCTTGCTCAGATTTTAAACTCTTCCTTAAAATTCATCTTTACATAAGAAGAGAATAATCCTTTCTTAGCATGATGAAAACAAGACTTCATCATGACTATATTTTAAAACTATTTTCATACTACAAAAGGTAATGATGGAATTCTAGAAACTCACTTCCCAAGAGATCAGAAACTACATTAGGGAAATTTGGTCACTATGAAGTTAAAACTGTGTTTAAAAAATTAAGCTAAGACCCAGAAACACTTCTCAGGCAGGAAGCAAATATCTTGTGAATAGTCAAGAAATAATAGTAGTAAGTATAAACTTTGAACAAAAGAAACTAAAAAGTGGAGTTTTCCCTAGCCTGGCTGGCTGGCTGAGGAGGTAAAGTCAAGCTTCAGTGAAGAATATAGTCATGAAAGGTGCTCATAAAATAAAATTTTGACAAATCTGAACAAACAGAAAGATGTCAGGGATAAAAACAGGATTCTGGGAAGCACAACCGTACAGAATCTTGAAATGAAGATAATTTTGCAAGGTCTCTCGGCCCAAAGTCTGTTTAGGAAGTGATTTCTAATACAAAAAATAAGGAACCAGAGGAGAATATAACAGAATAGTATCTACACAGGAAGCCTAGCTAGGGTGGAAGATGGATTGCTCATAGCAAATTCCAAAGACACAACTCAAATCTGCCTCATTAACAAACTATTCTATTATTCATTACTCATATTGCTAATATGTTTCATGTTTGAACTCTCATAATCACATCAGGCACGGTAGCATGCACCTATAATCTCAACTATTTGGGAGTTGAGATAGGAGGACTGCTTGAACCCAGGAGTTTGGGTCCAGCCTGGCCAACATAATGAGACCTTGTCTCTTAAAACAAAACAAAACAAAACAAAAAACAAAACCCCACCACCCAAACTTTCTCATAATCTTTCTATATCCAGTACATATAAGAACAATCTACATCTTTAACCACTACCTGATGTAAAATATAAAAGATAAAAAATTAGTATTTATGCTAAGAATGCTTTCACTACTGTGTAAATCTTGCCTCTAGTCAAATAAAAAAATGAGAGAAACTCAGAATTGAAAATTTCTGCAAAATTAACAATATGTATGCTAATTTTTTCATACAATCCAAAAGGAGTATTTTCAAGAATTATCTGATGAAGAATAATTTAATAAAAGATTCAGAGCAGTGTTTGAAGATCTGTGCCTTTCAGAGATCTTATGATGCTCAGATGAAGAACCTTAAGTTACATTCTCTCTATAGACAATGCTCAATGACTAGTTAAGCAGACCAAATCCATTCTTGCTGTGTGAACACAATCCAAATGTAGCCAGCAGTAACTATAGCATTCTGATGTATTCATTTCAGCAACTACTAAATACCCTTTTTTATTACTGCCTCTACTAATGAGAAAAACCTTCTATGCCAATATCTTTAATAATTTTTTTGAATTTTCTCTTCCCACAGAATATAAACTAGATAGTGATGGCATTAGAAACAGAAAGAGATGGCACCAGGAACAGGATAGAATGAGAATACGAAGATGTTAAAGAGTGAAGTAGGAAAACTTTAGCTATTGAGGACTATTTAAAAATACTGTGACTTCTCTGAAAATAAGATCTGCTTATATTTAAATTTAAGAACAACAAAAATGCAGGAATTTTGAGGAATATATATTTTTAAATTATTCAAAATAGTTCCCTCTTCACGAATACAACTACTTAAGAAACTTTTCTAAAACTAACTATATTATTATACCAGAAATGAAATTCTTTTGGAAGTACATAATTGTCCACAACTATGTTCTTGAAACATATTTTAAAAAATCTTACTGATTATTCCAAGAAGTACAGAGGGCATTTTCTTTATTTTGTAGAAATACTTGGCCACTGGGCATTTTTACTTTAACCAAAATTCTAATAAAAAACTATTTCTGAATTTCATTTCTGACTTCAATATTGATACTTAAATAAAATATAGTTTTTATACCATACCTATCCTTGATCTGTCTGGCAGCCTTGAAGCAAATCAGGGAGAAGAGAAAGAAGGTAGTTAGTGCTTTTCATGCGAGTTTCAATGGCAGTGACATGCAAGAAAAGTTAGGATATAAACCCTGCAATAGATTAGTTGTTCATATTCACCAAAACATAAATTACAGGAAATCTGTACAGTTCACATAAGCTTGCATGATGTGATGTTAGAACTGTAGTAGAAAACCCAGACCCCATATAAATCCCTTAAAAATAGGAAAATTTAACACTTCAAACTAAATCTAAATGACTATAAATGTTTTTTCTTACCTTAAGATCATTAAAACACACTTCCACTTCATTCAGTCTGACAACTAGAATAAATCTCCTTCACAGGACATACATTTCTGTGCACCTTAATGGTTTTTCTTGTATATATCAAATCTGTTCTCTAATTTTTCTTTAAAGATATATGAGTAGGCAAGAACTTTGCATTCTAGAGCTTGCCTGCTAATGTACAAAACTAGGCTGCAATTTATGATCTTTTACCCCAGAGAATTAGATTGTAGTGGCAGAAATTCAGATGAGGAGAGACCAGAGAAGTACTTCTAGAAATGGGGTCCTTCCCTCAGGTGATTTCATAGAAAGTGCAAACTTTAACATATTATACATGTCTTTTTTTTTTAAGTGCAAATTTAAGAAGGGGACACAGTTGTAACTTGGTATTGTCCAATCATGAAAAAACAATGAAAATGTAAAAACTACTGGTCCTTTACATTTGCATACAATATAATATAGCCAAAGGTTTTCTCCCACATTAATCATCACAGTTAACAACATATCAAAGGTTTTACCAAAACATGGCTGTTTTGCTGAAAACTCTATCCCTAATGCCTAGCATAATGCTTGGTACACAGTAATAATATGATTTAATTTAATTTAATGTTAATTAGAAGCGATAGCAATGCTTCATTGGCCTTTCTCCTTCGATGCTAACATTGATTTTACTTTCAGTCACTTTTATACCCACCCTAAAATATTTTGGTCTGAATACCATTCTATACAAAAGAAAAGAGTTGAGATTTAAGAGACAATTATGTTACACAGTTCCAGCATTACCATTAACCAACTCTGTGACCTTGTATACTAATCATTTTATTTCTTCACTAAGGGATTTTGATCCTTAATGATTCTCAAAATTCTTTCCAAGGCTCTTTATTCTACAGCAAACAGCCCAATTCTATGGAAGGCATTTATATGTGTTTTAAGACATAAAACCAGTTTGGTACCAGGGATAAGAAATATTAAGAAAGTTAATTGTACTGATTTTTAAAATTACTGTCATAGCTAGATTTATAAAACAAAGATCTCAATAAATGGGAGGGAAAGAGGGGACTCTTCCCTGTACCTGATATTTCTTTACGTATGGAGGAAATGCCATTAGCATCACTCCTTTAGCCTTTCGAAAAATCTCTCATTTCTTCTTGGTAAGTAATATGAGACTTATGTAATTATGAGTTTGAAAGGACAAACTAGAAATGAGGAGCTCAGTATCTTCCACTTTTTCTGGCAGTTTGCTTGCCCACAGAGAATGAATATATGTTGTGTTCTTTCCCTCTCTGCTTTTAGTTTCACTGAAAGAGGTCCCCCACCCACAATAACCTGAGGTAGCCCCTGCTGACCAAATGTCGGAGGGCTATTCTGTCTAATTCTGGGATTCAGTACTAAGAAATTTGCCCAATGATATAACCACATTATCCAATATTATTTTATCAGCATTTGGCCTCTTATCAGTTTTGTTTTACCTTAATTCCTATTTGGTTGTGAACTTGGTTAAAGGAATGCTACTTACCAATCTCCCTTATATAACCCAATGATATGAAGATCATTACTATTTCGTAAACTGACTGCAATGATTCTTTTTTGTGTCTAGTATTGTTTAATTTATTTTTTTAGTGTTTGTGGTATGTCTACATATGTATGCATGCAAAGTTTTCATAGTATTATTTCATATATCACACTGTCAAAAAACAGTAAAGGAATAGATGAAAAGCCACATAATCCAGGAAAAAGGGTTTTCCTATGTATTTATATGTATTATATATTCAGTTGGTAAAATTAAAAATTCTGTGACTCCTCTTAAGTAGGTTTAAATTTTATTGTACATATACTATATAAAGGTAAAACTTAAGAAATTATCTTGTACAATTAGAAGGCAAAGTCTCAAAGATACTTCTCTAAAAGTGTCCAATTTTAAGAAATGTCTTAAAATGGTAAATACTTTTTTCCAGAATTTCTTCTCCCAAAGCAGAAAGCTAGCCAAAAGATACATATTACTACAATACCTTAATTCCTCTATTTCAATTTCAAGAGTGATAAATTTTATCAATAAAGCATCTGCTTAATAAGTACCAACAGATCCAGGAGTTATCATGGCTCTGCTGCTACCATATTTATTTTTTATCTGCATAACTCCATTTAATGAGTTATGAAGAAGTCTCAGTAAATTCTTAAACTTATTTTAGGTTATGGAATTGTGTATTACAATTCTTAAGAAGCTTTAGTTATTAGTCTCATCACTGCTCAACATCACTATTTAGGGCTCTGAAAACTACATACCTTATTACTTCTTATTTCTTCTTAATATTATCATTTTTCTCTTTTTACAGAAAGCGAGAGGAGAAAAAAGAGGTAGTCTCAAAATATTATTTTCCTTTAGGCAAAATCATCAGCCTTCTGATGACTCCATACACCAAAAGTTTTATATTTTTTACATATATATTTATCTATTTATAAGAGAATTGCCTTTTAAAAATCACAATCATTTAAAAATGTCACAAAATTACAGTAAATAACTTGGAATAAACTTTGAAATTCAGGACTGCATATAAAAGTAAAATCTACAGTTGGAGCTATGCATAATAAATATTTGTTTTTAAATTTCCTTCAAAATGAAAGTATGTTGTTGAAGGTCCTCTCTTCTCCCAGCATTCCTGACTTCAGCCTAGATGAGGAGCTTCTGCCAATAATTCTCCTTTGAAAGTGCTGTGTGAGTTTGCTTGTTTGCTCCCTTGTTTGCTCCTCCCAGCAGCCAGAGCCTAACACTTGCTGAACAATATTCCAGTAGTGAGTTCTTTTGAGTCAGAAGAGAGAAACATATTAAACCCACTTTAATGTATTTATCTGTCGTAAAATGCAGAAGGCGCTGCTCCCCTTTTGCCCTACTCTGCACGTTTGCTTCTCATGAGTAGGAAACAATTCCCTCTCTTCTAGTCTAACAACTGCATTGTAATGAGGTGGCAAATTTGTTATATTGACTTGGAAACTGGTCTGCTGACCCAGCTCTTTTCATAGGGAGAATTCAGTGTCTCCAGTAGGGTCAGAATGAGAATATTACCTTAGGAAAGGATCCAAGCATCGTTCTGCAGGCAAGCTACTAGCAGAGAAGTCAGATTTGGTAGAGCTTTGGCAACTTGTTCATCTAGGAATAAACCTAATATTTTGTACGCATTTGCTGGTTATCATTCTGCATGTATTTACTATCAACCAAATTTTTAGTAGGTGTTTTTTTAAGTAAAAATATGTTATGAAGTCCTGTCCTATTTGTGCTATTTCTATTTGTTTATTCTGAAGATTATATAATGTGGTAAACAGAGTGGCTTCATATTCTGTTCTCACACTGAGGCAAGGCAACATGATAATTTAAATATTAGTAGTAAAATACTCTTGAAGATAATGAAGTATGAAAGGACTCACTGACTGGGTTTTACCTAAGTCATTTGTTTTTATCCCCAAGAACTATTCATATTAATCTGATTTAAGCACTTAAATATTCACAAATAGTATACCTTAAAAGAATTTTTCTTCCAGATAGCTAACAATATGCTGTTAGTCTAATAATTAATCTTGAAAGTCCTCTCCTTATTTTGTCAGCAACTAAGTGTTTGAATCAGGCCTGTAGACCACTGCAGATGGACAGGAAAGTGAACTTAAGAGTTTCTGACCTAGAATCAAACCATCGGGATACTAAGAAAATAACTTCAAGCAGTTAAGCATTTTTCTTGAACAATAAACTCACATTTCTGATCAGGAAAGACTGACAATTACATTTCTGGTCAGGAATGATTGACAATTCATTTCACTACTTCTCCAAATGGTTTAAGATACAAAGGAGCACTATAAAATGCTGGGAGAAGAGAACAAATTAGATAATGAAAAAACAAAGTGGCATATTAAAATATTTTTAAACCACAATGTGATTTATCAGAACTTTTACAATTTGTTGGGAAAAATTTAACAGAAACAAAGCTAGAAAGAACAAAGGAGAGAGAAAGAGAAATCTGTAGCATTTGACAGGAAGGGGAGAAAACTATTCTAAAAATGTCAACAGAAAGAGAAACTTGAAATAAACAAATTTTTATCACAATTTTTCCTCATAATAGCCCTATATAAACATAACTGAGTACTTGTGTCCACATTTTTTAGTTTTCCTATCTTCTTCACCCTAGGGCTAACTCCTGCTGTTAGGATTATACTTGCCAGTAACAGCTACCCTACTCCACCAAAAAGGGAATCTATTGACAAGTAGGAAATATTTTAAAAAACAACTAAAAATGTAATAGTACCATGTTCAAATCAATAGTCAACAGACTCTGAGTCATTATTGAGAATAGGGAATATAAATTCCTGTCCATGAACTCTGACAATGATTTTGATGACTCAAAACATTTTTTACTTTCTGCATGTTTCTTCCTTTAAATTTTTTTAAGTTGTTGATGGACTTTATCTTTTATTCATTTATTTATATATGGTGCTGAAAACCGAACCCAGTGCCTCACACATATGAGGCAAGCACTGTACCACTGGGCCACAACTCCAGCCCTACTTTCTGCATGTTTCTTGGCTATGTTCCAGATATTTAAGTTTATCACAGGAATGTCCTCTAGACAGGGGACATCTCCTATTATTGATGTACTCTGTAAGTACGAAAAAGTTTCCTCATAATTCCTTTACACAGTAGGTCCTACTAAGTGCAAAGGTAAACTTTTTACAACTTATCTACAAATTTAAGAATTAATCAGTGTAGTAGTTTATTTTGATTTATTTTATTGAAGAATAGATTTATTTTTAAAGTTCAGCTTTAAAAATGTGAAGATTTGGGCTGGGGTTGTGGCTCAGTAGTAGAGTGCTTGCCTAGCATGTGTGAGGCACTTGGTTCAATTCTTAACAATGCATATAAATAAATAAAGTAAGTAAAAGTCCATCAACAACTTAAAAAAATATATATATATAAAATGCAAAGATTTAGGGTAAAAATGTTATCTTCTCAAGGAGTTTTTTCAACCTCTAAGTTCACAACAAAGTCATAAAATGAAAACACTGACTAGACACAAATGGACTATAAAGGTACCTTTCTAACAGTAATGCAATTCACTGCCTAGTTCACAAACAGGAACATCAACTTAAATCTAATTCTGATAACTATACAGTCACATTTTGCTAATTATATAGTTTAATTTCCCACTCTTTTCATATCTTGTCTTTGTTAATTCTACATCCTTGAGTTTTAATTTGATAAACTGAAAGTCATTTTAAAATAACCCTATATAAAACATTAGAATTCAGAATCTTTTAAATATGAGACTGTAAGTTAAAATAGAAGAAAGCTACCTGCTTTACTCCTTTTACTTTTATACTCTTTAACAAGGACCTATATTTTCATGTTTAATAAAACATTCAATTACTTAAGCTAAACAACAGGACATCTGTCTCCAATAAGAAGTTTCACAGGGTTACAATGCTTATATGTATCAATTAATAATGTTTTCCCAATCTGCTCTTAGAAAACTAATTTTGAACCATATCAGTGATAGTATCAATCTTCTTTTCTCAGTCATGAAAAGTCTATAAGTTATGACTCCATTCAAGTACATCAGTACCTTTATATAATTACCAATAGAGATGTAACTAAAAGGAAAGTAACGTGACTCATCTGAATTGAGTAGCGAATAAAAATTAAACTAAAATAGTTAATGTTTTCATGATCCCAAAGATTCATACTTCTAAGTGTCTGCTTTGAAATAAGAGTAGCTTGCATTTTAATTATCCAGAAATCTGAAGCTTGTTCAGCATTAGAAATGACTAAACAACAAAACAATGAAAATAATTAAAAAAGAATGAATAAACAAATCCAAAATTAAAAGAGTTAATTCCTTTATAAAGTGCATTAGAATTATTTTTTTCATTAGAGGTTTTTTTCTTTTTTTTTGTACCTTTGAAAAATCTTCAGGTTCCTTTATATCTAAGGACCTTGTTGCAAATTCTAGCAATTCTTCAGAATTCTCCAGGGCATTATTACATTGACTAAGCTGATTCTAGGGGAAAAAAAAACTAAATCATTAATACGAAGTTTCTTATTGCCATCAGGAATTTAACATATACATTGTTATAATGAATTTACAAGTGATTTTAATAGCAATAATTGAGAAAATATGGCCGAGAGCTACTGAAACAAGGTGATCATGACCAGTCATATATTCAATAAATTTATATTATCTTAATACTTTGCACTGCTTTCCATGATTATCTAAGACAGCTAAACTTTGTATGTATAAAGATATAATTTAAAACAAAAAAGAAAAGAATTATAAACTACTGAAGCCAATTTACTTGAAGATTCTTCTCAGTCTAGGTATTCAGAAAACTATCTACAATTTAAATTAAAGTAACAATCTATGTTCAGACAACATCTTCTGTAATGAAGACTAAATTTCTTGATCTTATTTAACTATTTAAGCTAAAGTTTGTGAAATGAGGTACAGGTACACTCAAGTTCAGCTTCACTTATCACATTACAGAAGTAATATATACTACTAAAAAATATTTATAATTTCCAAGACTGGACAGCACTGGAACTATAATTCAAGTACCTAGATTTCAACAGAAATGAAGAGAAACAAAAGAGGGGAACTGTTATAGTGATATGCCTAGTGTTCATGCTCACATATTAATTCCACCTAATACAATTTCATTTAGTTTTCTTTTACTCTCTCTTCTTCCCTTCTCAATTGTAGGTCATGTGAAAAGATTGGTAGTGACACCATCAAACAAACTCACTTCTAGACTTTTAAATGTATATAAGATTTTTCTTCCAAATATTTAACTAGCATGTATTCCATCTTCAAGTCTACTTATTTTTCCCTTAAGATTGCATTAAAAACCACACTACCAAAAGCAATACCATATTCAAAGTAATCCCCATCAAAATACCAATGATATCCTTCACAGAATTAGGGAAAAAATTGTTAAATTCATTTGAAAGAATAAGAGACCCTGAATAGCCAAAGCAATAATGAACAGGGAAAGCGATACAGGAGCATCACAACACCTGATCTGAAATTATACTACGAAGTTACAGTAACAAAACCAACATAGTACTGGCATAAAAATAAACATGAAGACCAATGGAACAGAGTAGAAGACACAGAGACAAACTCACATACTTACAGTCATCTACTTGACAAAGGTGCCCAAAATATATTTTGGAGAAAAGACAGCCTTTTAACAAATGATGCTGGGAAAGCTGGACAGCTATGTATAGCAAAATGAAACTAGATCACTATCTCTTACTCTGCACAAAAGTAAAACTGAAACAGACAAAAGACACAGGAATTAGATCAGAAACTTTACAACTATTAGAAGAAAACATGGGGTCAACATTCTGTCATACGGTGCAGGCATAAGCTTTCTTGATGAGATCTCTAAAGCTCAAGAAAAAATTAAAAAACAAGAATCAATAAGTGGGATGCCATCAAATTAAAAGCTTTTGCACAGCAAAAGAAATGATTAAGAACATGAAGACAGAGTCTACAGGATGGAAGAAAATCCTGGCCAGCTACTTCTCAGAGAATTAATATACAGAATATACAAAGAACTTACTTACTTACTTAAAAAACACCAAAAAATCAAGTAACCCAATCAATAAATAGGAGAAAGAACTAAACAGAAACTTCCCAAAAGAAGAAACACAAGTGGCCAACAAATACATGAAAAAATATTCAATATTTCTAGAAATCGGGGAAATGCAAATCAAAACTACACTAACACCTCGTCTTACTCCAGTAAGAATGGCGATGATCAAGAATATAAACAATAATATATTTTGGCAAGGATGTGGAGGAAAAAGGTACCCTTGTACATTCTTGGTGGGACTACAGACTAGTACAACCACTCTGGAAAGCAGTATGGAGATTCCTCAAAAACCTAAAACAGAACCACCATACAACCCAGCTAACCACTCCTCCATATTTTCCCAAAAGCCCTAAAATCAGCATTCTACAGAGATACGACCACCTCAATGTTTATAGCAGCACAATTCACAATAGCTATATTATGGAATCAATCCAGATGCCCATCAATAGATAAATGGATTAAGAAATTGTGGTATACACAATGTTGTTCTACTTAGTCTTAAAGAATAATGAAAGTATGGCATTTGTGGGTAAATGGATGAAAATGGAAAAGATCACACTAAGTGAAATAAGCCAGACTCAGAAACTCAAAGGTCAAATGTTTCCTCTCATATATGAAAGCTAGAATAAAATAACAGAAAGGAGGAGGGAAGAATAGGATATTATGAAGATACAGACAAGATCAATAGTGTGATTGACAGGCAGAGTGGAGGGATGGGAAAGGGGAAGCAATGCAGAATGAATGAATTCTTTAAAAAATTTGTTCTTTTTAGTTATACATGACAGTAGAGTGTATTTTGGCAGAATATGCCAAAAGAGTATAATAACTTATTCTGTTTCGGATCCCACTTTTGTGGTTGTATATGATGTGAAATTACTCTGGTTGTGTATACAAGTACAAAGCTAGGAAAGTTATGACCAATTAATTCTACTGTCTTTCTTATTCCCCTCCCCACTCCCTTTGCTTCACTTCCCTTTGTCTAATCCAATGGATTCCTATTATTTGCCTCCCCAACCTCCTTTGTTTTGGGTTAGCATCCACAATCAGAACATTTGGCCTTTGGATTTTTGGGATTAGCTTATTTCACTTAGCATGATCTTCTCCAGTTCCATCCATTTACCCGCAAAAGCCACAATGTCATTCTTTTTTATAGCCAAGTAATATTGCATTGTGTATACATACTACATTTTCTTCATCCATTCATCCACTGAAAGACACCTAGGTTGTTTCCATAGCTTAGCTATAGTGAAATGAGCTGCTATAAACATAGATGTGGCTATGTCACTGTAGTATGCTGTTTTTAAGTTCTTTGGGTATAGACCAAGGAGTGGGATAACTGGGTCAAATGGTGGTTCCATTCCAAGTTTTCTGAGGAATCTCCATACTACTTTCCATAGTGGTGCCACCAATTTGCAGTCTCACCAACAATGTATAAGAATGCAGTTCTCCCCACATCCTTGCCAACACTTATTGTTACTTGTATTCTTTGTAATTGCCATTCTGACTAGACTCAGATGGAATCTCAGTGTAGTTTTATTTTGCATTTCTCTAATTGCTAGATATGTTGAACATTTCTTCATATATTTTTGAACATTCATATTTCTTCCCCTGTGAATGCCCATTTATTGACAGGGTTATTTATGGGAAAGGGGAGGCAATGCAGAAGGAATCCTTAAAAAATCATATGAACCTAAGGAACTTGTGAACCTAAAGGAAAAACAGAGATTCTCTTTTTTAAATGTTTTTTGTAGTTGTAGATGGACATAATGCCTTTATTTTGTTTCTCTTTATGTGGTTCTAAGGATCGAACCCAGTGCCTCACACATGCTAGGCAAGCGCTCTGCAATTGAGCTACAGCCCCAGCCCAAAACAGATTTTCTTTACTCCTCAACTAAAGAAGGAAATGGCATTAGTAGCCAAGTGTGATTCCTTTCTATAGTTGGTTTTAAAACTATTCCAAGAAAGTTTTATGGCAGAATTTCCATTAGATTGATATTACCAGGGCTTTTTGACTCATAACAACAAAAATAAGCTCACCAGTGAACAGTTATGTTCATTTTTTGTGTTTTAATAACTGGTAACATTATTTTACAACCACCTATGATCCCTCTAATATTCCTTGATTTTAGATCTCTATTCCTATAAAAAAATCATGAAATTTCTGTAGTATTGAGGAGAGATAAATATTAAAATTACATAGGATAATAATGTATAAGGTAAAGAAGAAAAAATCAATGTAATCACTGAAAAAAATAGCTGAAAGGGTGATAAAATAAGAGAAGACATACTAATATCGTTGCTATGACCATTTCAAATAATATATAAGCTCCATTTCTTCCATGTTCTGAAACATTTTAAATTCCTCACTGATAACACCAAGAGCTAATGATGACTGGGCATAGTGGCACACGCCTATAATCCCAGCTACCTGGGAGGCTGAGGCAGGAGGATTGCAAGTTCCAAGTCAGCCTGAGCAACTTAGTGAGACACTTTCTCTAAGATAAATTTTTTAAATGGCTATGAGTATAACTCAGTGGTAGAGAACTCTTAGGTTTGATCCCCAGTATCAGAAAAAACCAAACAAACAAAAAAAGCTAATGAAAAATTTTATAGTATATTTGATCAAAAAAATCAGAGCAGGGCTGGGGATATAGCTCAGCTGGGTAGAGTGCTTGCCTTGCATGCACAAGGCCCTGGGTTCAATTCTTGGCACCACAAAACAACAACAACAACAACAACAACAAAAAACCACCCTAAAAATTCAGAGCAAAGTCATTCCATTTCAAAAGAGCTCAAATTCAAATACAGTTGTTTTAAAAAATATATCTTTTTAGTTGAAGATGGACAACAATACCCTTCTCCTTCCCTCCTTCCCCCCTCCCTCCCTCCCTTCCTTTTTATGTGGTGCTGAGGATCATACCCAGTGCTTCACATGCACTAGACAAGCGCTCTACCACTGAGCTACAACCCCAGCCTGCCAGAACAGTTTTAATTGAAGACTTTCATTAAATATGGGAATTTCACACAAAATCATTATGCTTATTACTGTAATTAAAGAGTCACAAAACCCAAAGTGCATAGAGTTCACTTGAGACTGTAGGACAACAGTTTAGATAAATTTACATGATCCAATTACAAATTTACTCCTTGGAATTTAGTCAAAAACTAAAAATATAAATTCAATACCTTATAAGAGCAATAAATGCAGCCTGTTCTAAGAACACCGTAGATATTACATGTGTACACATATATCTAGTTCTATAAAAGATTATCAGAAAATAAGTTATAAAAAAAGAAAGCAATAAAATAAATAGAAGTTCTGACATGAAAGAAATATCACATTTCTGGAAATCTGAACACATATTTTAAACCAAAAATCCATAATTGGTAGAGACTATCTAATTATGAAAATCTCAAACATATTCAATTAAGAAAGAATGACAGCGGGGCTAGGGTTGTGGCTCAGTGGTACAGCGCTTTCCTGGCATGTGTAAGGCACTGGGTTTGATCCTCAGCACCACATAAAAATAAATAAATAAAATAAAGGTACTGTGTCTGTCTACAACTAAAGAACATTAAAAAAAGAAGTAAGAACAACAGACTTAAAAATCAAAATTCACATGCTATGACACGAATGCTATTAGAGCTCACTTCTAAATCAGCACTGACTGCTTCAGGCTGGTAAAGCTCTTACTACTCCTGATATTTTATTAAATCAAGAAATGAACGACCTCCCATCTTTTCCCTTTACTAAGTTAAACATTCCTCCCTCAAAATTCTTCAAAGCAATCAACTTCTAAGCCACTGCTTCTTAATTGCCTGCATGAGTCCTCTGCATTATGTAAAGCCACACAGTGTTTACATTGATAGTATTCTTAAATCAGGTATTTACCTTATAGATAATTTTGCTTACCCTTATAAATTCTAATCTCTTTGACAGAAACATCTAATTTTCCTTTCTTATGCCTTCTTCCAAATTACCTTCCATTAAGAATGTGAACTCCACGAAGGCAGGAGTTGTTTTGCTCACTACTCCAAATCCAGAAGAGCAGTTTTCTACTGAGGTACTCAAATTTTATTGAATGAATGTATTTAGTAAAACTAGAGACTGGAAATCAAGTATTATCATTGACTTACCCTATAAATCTGCTAATGAGAGATATTCTAAACTAGGTTCTCAAATGTAAATTTTAAACATTAAAATATAGACATTTTCAAGGTTGTATGAATTACTATAATGTTAAAACTATCTTTAGAGCAAGCATAGGAATACATGATAAAGATGATAACCAAATATTTAAAAATCCAACAGAGTAGAATAGGATAACAGGATGAAAGCAATTATTTTAAGAGCTTTGTTATCCAATTTATTTTAATTCTGAATAAAGGGAGATCAGAGAAAAGGACCTAAAAGAAGCTAGTCAGTCAACTGCTATAGAAGTTATCAATACAGTAAGATACATGGAGAACATGAGACATTTCTAAACCTAAATGGCAAAGTTTCTGTCTCAAAATGGATGTTAACAATTGTTTCATTTTACCTAGCAAATTACAAGTTTTAAAAAATGTGTCTATTGGCTGCTTCCAGGTCCTCCACTAATAATGCCAGAAAACATACTGTGCATATACATTTAAGAAGAAAGATGATCCCCCAAAACACCAAACAGGTATTTGGGGATTAAAGTTAAGTCAAAAAGAACATAATCTCAATAGCATTGTAAAATCACTCACCCCAGGGGTAGTTAATAGGGATAAGTAAAAATGCACAATGCACATTCAATACACATGAGATTTTTTTTCACTTGACTAGAAGAGTAAAAGGCAGGAGAAAGACATGATTCATAGCCACTCTGGTGTCCAATTTAATATGTGGTATAAGCTACAGTGATAGAAATGTTGGCTGGTGGTAAATGAAGACAATTAGAGCTGCTCTGCAGAGAAAAGTATGAGGAGAGAGATGGGAAAGTTGGAGATTAATGGGATGCTTGAAGCCCTTTTCAAATTGGTGCTGTGAAGAAGGATCTGGATTCAAGACAAAAGAAACATACACAGGAAGAGTTGTGGGTTACATTTTCAGAGGAAGCTAAGTTTTTCTACCTTCTCCAGTGTTCCTTGTTTTCTTAAATGAATGAACTCCTTATTCACTGAAATTTATGGAAAATTAATTATCTTAGAATGATTTAAGAAGTATAACCCCCTACTTTCAAATATAAACAAAAAAACCTCAACCTGGAAAATATGAACATTACTTTGATCTTTGGAAACTGTGTGTGTGTGCAGTGAGTGTTTAAGAGAAAGGGACTATTTGTATTGTTCCATACCTTTTAGATTTTCAAAAATGTCTATAACCAAAATCAACACAAAAAATTAGCTGTATTTTGATATACCAATAATGAATAATTGAAAGAGGAAATTAAGTAAACAATCCCACTTATAACAGCAGAAAAGAAAATACTCTAAATTTTACGAAGGAGGCAAAAAACCTCAACAAGGAAAAGTACTAAACACTGCTGAAAGAAATTAAAGACAATACAAATAAATGGAAAGTCATCCTGTGTTCAGAGACTGGAAGACTTAATATTGTTAAAATATCCATACTTCCCAAAGTAACCTACTAATTCAATGCAGTCCCCATCAAAATCTCAATGACATTTCTGGCAGAAATAGAAAAAAAAATTTTAAGTTGATATAGAATCTCAAGGAATCTCGGTTACCAAAACAATATTGAAAAAGAATCAAGTTGAAGGCCTCAACACTAATTTCAAAACATATTAAACAAAGCTACAATAATCATAACTGGGTAGCGTTGGTATAAAGACAGACACATAGAGCAATGGAACAGAACAGCCTAAACATAAACCCTCATACATATGGAAAAAATGATAGTTGACAAGGGTGCTAAGATCACACAACAGAATCAGGACAACTTCAACAAATGGCATTAGGAAAACTGAATATCCACATGCAAAAAAATAAAGTAGGACTCTAACTTTATACCTTATAAAAAAACTAAAAATGAATTAGACTTAAAAGTAAGCCCTCAAACTACAAAACCTCTAAAAACAACAAGAGGAGAAAGCTTCATTACACCATATATTGCAACACTGCATTTGTAACAGAAGCAAAAACAGACAATTGAGACTACATCAAACTTTAAAACTTCTCCATAGTAAAAGAAACAACCAGGTCTGGGGGATATAGCTCAGTTGGAAGAGTGCTTGTCTTGCATGCGCAAGGCCCTGGGTTCAATCCCCAGCACCACACCAAAAAAAACCAAAAAACAAAAAAAACACCACCAACAGAGTAAATAAGCAACCTAAAGAATGGGAAAACATAAATGAATTGCAGTAAACTGATAATGGGTTAATATCCAAAATGTAAGGTTATGGGGTGCATCTTAGTGTCACACCACTTTCCTAACATGGATGAAGCTCTCTAGATAAATAAATAAAGTTAAATTAAAATGTACCCAGGGGTTGTAGCTCAGTGGTAGAGCACTTGCCTAGCATGTGTGAGAGACTGGGTTTGATTTTCAGCACCACATATAAATAAGTAAAATAAAGGTCCATTGACAATTAAAAACATTAATAAATATATACCCAGAATACATAAAAACTTCTACAACTTAGCCAGGCATAGTGGCACACACCTGTAATTCCAGTACTTGGAAGGCTGAGATAGGAAGATCACAAGTTGCTGAGACCAGCCTCAGCAACTTAGCAAGACCTTGTCTCAAAATAAAAAGTAAAAAGGGTTGGCAATGTGGCTCAGGGGTTAAATGCACCGGAGTTCAATCCCTGATGTCCCTCCCCACAAAGATGGAGAAAGAAACCTGAACAGACATTTCTTCAAAGAAAATAGATGATCAACAATTCAAAAAGATGCTCAACATCTCTGATCATCAGATAAATGCAAATCAAAACTGTAACAAAATATCTACTATCAAAACAAACGAACAAACAAAAAAACAAATCCCAGAAAATAAATGTTGGTGAGGATGTAGAAAAATTGGAACTCTTGTGTACTGCTGGTAAGAAGGTAAAATGGTATAGCCACTATGGAGAAACAGTATGAAAATTTCTCAGAAAACTAAAAAGAGAACTAGGATATGATTAGCAATCTGACTTCTGGGTATACATCTGAAAGAATTAAAGCAGCATCCTAGGTTTATATTAACAACAATGTTCACCAAAGCATTATTCACAATAATCAAGAGGTAGAAATATCACAAATGTTCACAGACAAATGTATGGGTAAAAGAAAATGTGGTATGTACATAAACGAAATATTATTCAGCCATATATACAAGGAAATCTTGGCACATGCTACAACATGGATGAACCTTAGTGACATTATACTGAGTGAAATAACAGTATCACAAAAAGACAAACACTGTATAATTCTACTCATGTGAGATATCTAGAAGAATATCGAAGAGGAAACAGTATAATTGCCAGGAGCTGGCAGGAGGGGAAAATGAGGAGTTTTTGTTCAAGGGGCACATAGTTTTAGCTTTGTAATAAAATAAAAAAGTTCTTAAGCTTTGTTACATGATATGATCACAACATTTAAAAACAACTGAGGGTAAATTTTGTTATTTCTTAACCATAATTTAAAAAAGAAAGTTTGAGCAAAGTTTAAAAAGTTCTTATAAGTTCTTATAAGCTGGGTGCAGTGGCACACGCCTATAATCCCAGCACTTTGGAAGGCTGAGACAGGAAAATCGCCAGTTCAAAGCCAGCCTCAGCAAGGGCGAGGCACTAAGCAACTCAGTGAGACCCTGTCTCTACATAAAACACAAAATAGGGCTGAGGATATGGCTTAGCGGTTGAGTGCTTCTGAATTCAATCGCCAGTACCAAAACCAAACAAACAAAAACAAAAAACATTCCTGCATAAAAGTATAATTAGAGGCTGGGATTGTAACTCAGTGGTAGAGCGCTTGCCTCACATGCGTGAGGCACTGGGTTCGATCCTCAGCACCACATAAAAATAAATAAATAAAGATATTTTTTTTAAAAGTATAATTATACTCACAAATTCACTAATTTTTGCTTTCAACAGATCAAACATTAAATAGAATACTCACACTTAAATAGCTGCATGGTCTCACCTGTAACTCTTGTGATTTACGAGCTTGTTCCTGCTTGATGCTATTAATCATACTTTCTTTTACATCATCCAATATAGAGTACAAACTATCAAATTCTTCATCTAACTCTGAAAGTATGTTAGAAGAATTTTCCTGTTTTAGATAACAAAACAACTGATATTACTATAAAGCCTTCAAACATTTAAGAACTGAAAGGTATATGCAAAGGGGAGAAGAGATTTCTATTATAAACTTCCAAGCCTAATATAAAAATAACAAAATTTTATATCTGATTTAAGGCTTTAAAAAGGGATAAATACAAAAAGCTGGCTGCAAATGAGGAAAGTATATTGTAGCTATGCTATAAGTTAAACTGCCATTTATATACTAACCCAAATAATCAACCTTTCATAAAATGGCTTCTACAGGACAAGAAATCGGTTGTTCTGAAGTTCCCAACTTCACCCAAACGTTCAGTCTCTAAGTCAGTTCCCAAGCCAGTGGTTCTTAACTTTTGAAGTATAGCAGAATGACCAGCAAATAATTTTAATAAAATATTGCAGAGATTTTAATTCAGCAACTTTGAAGAACAGTTTGGGCATATAGGAACTGATATGCTGATTTTGTGTACATTTTAAAATTCTTTAGGTTATCTAAAACATTGCATTTACATAAAATATATAGAGCTTAAGACTATAAGCAATTCAATACTAGATCCCATGAGATTTATCAAACATTAAATTTTATGCCAGAAAGGATATCAGAAATGATCTAATGATCAGAATTTGTAATTGAACTCCTACATTTTATAAACTAAAATATAGATAAGTGACTTTTCCAAAGCCACACAACTAGTTATAGCTGCATCAGCAATAAAGCATTCCAAATCTCTTGACTTTCCAAAGTTTCTTATTACTTCATTAAGCAGGATGCCACTATTCTAACAAGACATACCTTAAAATATTTGTGAAATCCCTAGATAGAAAATTCACCCTTGCAACAATTAAGAGAGAAGAAATTCTCTTAAGGCCTTTTCAGCTTTGATAAATCATTCTATTAAGAGAAGCAAACTGGCATTGGTTAAGTTGTATTGTAATATAATATATCCAAACTTTTGCTTATAATGTTTATAAAATCCAGATACCATCTCACTGGAGTCTCACCAAAAGTAGTGTTAGCCATTTTTACTACTTCATTTACAGTAGCAAAAACAAGCTACAAAAGAAGAAATGCACAGTCTGGAAGATGGAAGATTTAAATTCCTCAATTAACCACTAGTAACAGTGCAACCTTTTAAAAGCCATTTAAATTCCTGGGCCTCAGTTTATTTATTTGTAAAAAGGAGCTAGACTACTCTCTTCCTCTCAGTCACCAGTTAGTACATTCCTGTCTCCTATTTAGCACTGCTCACATCATCTAGTGACAACCCTATAGCATAATTGTCCTTTGTTTTCTGGGACTAAGGAAGAATTCTAGTAATTTGTAAATCAAAATAAGTTTGCACCAGCTCTAACTTAAAACATCTTTTTCCAGATGTCAAATGTGATGATTCTTTTGTTCACTGATCAATAGTTTCAAATCCAATAGCTCTTTGTTTTTATTGTCTGTGCTTTTGAGGTCCTATCCAAGAAATTATTGTGGTCAAAGTCATAGCACTTCCTCCCTCTGTTTTCTTCTAGTAGTTTTATAATTTTGGGTCTTCTGTGTATGTCTATAATCCATTTTGAGTTGATTTTTGTATATGATGTGAGAAAAGAGTCCAATTTCATTCTCCATGTGGATATCCAGTTCTCCCAACACTTTTTTTTTTAAATGTTTTTTGTAGTTGTAGATGGATAGAATACCTTTGTTGATTTTTATGTGGTGCTAAGGATTGAACCCAGCGCATCACACATGCCAGGTAAGCACTCTGCTACTGAGCTACAGCCCCCCCCACCAGCACTTTTATTATTAAAGAGACTGTCTTTTTCCCACTGTGTGCTCTCAGCACCTCAAACAGCCATAAATGCATAGGTTTATTTCTGGGCTTTCTATCTTGTTCTATGGGCCAAAGTATATGGTTTTTTGTTTGTTTTGGTACTGGAGATTAAACTCAAGGGACTTAACCACTGAGCCACATCCCCAACCCCTTTTATTGTTTATTTTGAGATGGGGTTTTGCTAGGTTGCTTATAGCCTTGCTAAGTTGCTGAGGCTGGCTTCAAACCTGCAATCCTCCTGCCTCAGTCTCCTGAGCCTCTGGGATTACAGGCACGAGCCACCAAAAGTGTTTACATTTTAATGTCGGTACCACAGCACTTTACAAAGCTTTATAGTGTATTTTGAAATCAGGAAGTATTCCAAAACCTCCAGAAATTTTTTGGTCCATCAAGATTACTGTGGTTATTGTTATGGCTTCATACCAACGTTAGAGGTTTTTTCTTTTCATTATTTTTTCCTTTTTTTTTTGGTACCAGGAATTGAACTCAGGAATACTTGACCACTGAGCCATATCCCCAGCCCTATTTTGTGTTTTATGTAGAGACAGGGTCTCACTGAGTTGCTTAGTGCCTTGCCATTGCTGAGGGTGACTTTGAACTTACGATTCTCCTCTCTCAGCCTCCCAAAGTGCTGGGATTACAGGCGTGTGCCACTGCAACCGGCTAGAGGTTTTTTCTAAGTGGGAAAAATAACACTTGAATGTTTATTCAAGGGTTACACTGAATCTGTAGATAGTTTTGAATAGTCTAGACATTCTAATCCATGAACAAGACATCTTCATGTATGCCTTCTTCAATTTCTTTCATCAAGGTTTTGTAATTTCCAGTATATAGATTTTTCACTTCCTTAGTTAAGTTTACTTACTTCTTCTTATACTATTGTGAAGTTTTTTCCCCTTTTTCAGATAGTCTGTTGTTAATGTATACAAACACTATCAAGTTTTGTGTTGATTTTGTATACTACAATTTTACCCCATTTATCAGTTTTAATAGTTTTTCAGTACAGCTTTTAGAGTTTGCCACACATAATTTTATATTATCAATTCTACTTCTTCCTTCCCTATTTGGATGTCTTTTATTTCTTTTTCTTATCTAACTGCTCTGGTTAGGACTTCCAACACTATTTTGAATGTGTAAATTTTGAGAGTGGGCGCCCTTGTCTTGTTCCTGATGGTTCAATTTTTCATCACAGAGTATGAGATTAGCTGTGCACTTGTCGTAGGTGACCTTTATTGTGTTGAAGTACATTCTTTCTATACCTCATTTGTAGAGAATTTTGAATTATGAAAAGATCCTTAATTTTGTCCAATTATTTTTCTGCATCTATTGAGTTGATCATGTGGTTTCTTTCCTTCATTTTTATTAATATGATGTATTACATTTTGGGATTTACATATATTGAACCATCCTTGTATCACGAGGATGAATCCCACTTATCCACAGTGAATAATCTTTTCAAACTGCTGTTGAATTCAGTTTGCTAATATTTTGTTGAGGATTTTTACATCTATATTCATCAGAATATTGGTCTATAGTTTTCTCCTCTTGTATCCTTGTCTGGCTTTGAGACCAGGATGACGATAGCTCTATAAAATAAGCTTAGTAACTCCCTCATCTTCAATTTTTTGGAAGTTTGAGAACTAGTAGTAATTTTTCTTTAAATGCTTATAGAATTCAATAAGAAAGACAACATGTCATCAAGATCTGAACTTTTTTTTTTTTGTACCAGGAATTGAACTCAGGGTAGTCAACCACTGAGTCACAGCCCCAGACCTATTTTGTATTTGTTTGTTTGTTTTTTTATTTAGAGACAGGGTTTCACTGAGGAGTTGCTTAGTGCCTCATCGTTGCTGAGGCTGGCTCTGAACTTGTGAACTCTTGATTCTCTAGTCTCAGCCTCCCAAAGTGCTCGGATTACAGGTATGAGCCACCATATCCAGCTCTAAGCTTTTTTCCGAGTTTTTTTCTTTTTGATGGGATATTTTAAAAAATTATTATAATTAATTTATTTTATTATTATTTATTTGTTGTTATTCTTAATTTATTGTATTATTATAATTTTAAAAATCTCCCAATCTCCTTACTCATTGGTCTGTTCAGATTTTCTATTTCTTCTTGATGCAGCCTTAGTAGATTGCATGTTTCCAAGAATCATTGATTTATCTTAAATTTCCTTCCACAAGAAACATCTGATGACAAAACACATGGATTGTCTACTCAAACCTGGGACTACTTTCTTAAGTATTCCTCTTCCTCCTAGTTGGGCCTTTTAACTTTTATGTTTTACTTTAATCTATTCAAGTAGGCAGTCCTCTTATCATATACATTTTCTCTGGTATTTACTGTTTTTTTAAAAAAAAGGCTTCACTTGCAGGTACTTTATAAAGATACCATTTACTCCTAATTGAAATTAGAAAAGAAAAATATCAAATAGAAAAATACAAAAGTAAGCACTGTAATATTCCCTAGCAAGTAGTACTCCAGAGTTTTCCTCCTCCCTTACTATTTGATTTTTCACAGATAACACAGGAATGGCAAGGAAAGCATTTTTCTTTATTTCCCATTTAAATACCCTGCTCACAGATCCATTAGCAGAAGCAACCATGTACTTATAAATGTAAAGTATTTATAAAGTATTTATACTTAAAATTTGACTCAATAATCATTCATTATGACAAATTACATAATTTTTAATAAAGACTCATACCTGAACTCCTCTTAATGTATGATTTAGTGTATCAATAAAGTTCTGAATTTCATCATTTTTATTTGCCAGAGTTGAAATGATCCTTTGTAGAGCCTCCTAGGATTAAAAAACAATTAAAATATTATCTTTTAATGAAAAAGAACTATAAATCTCCTAACAACCATTTTCTAAACAAATTTTATGTAACAGCACATTACATAATAAATAGAAGCAATGTAAAGTTTCTTCTCATTATTCATATTTTCCTAACACCTATAATACAAAAAAATGAGATGTATCTATACTATTTTAAACTCTCTAAATACATACCTTAAAACCCTTCAGACTGAAAATGATCAGTATTATTTCTATCAATATTATCTGAAGTTATAAGGCCCTGGCAATGGAATAGAGTCAAATCCTTAAATGCTACAAAAACAAATAGAATTTCTAATACAGCACCAGGAAATTAAGAATAAAGGCAAGGAAACAATGAAATATTAAAAAGTTGCTATCTATTTATAAAAGTTAAAAACATTTTAGAAATATTAATCTAGGTAGTAAATTTGCATCTAGAATCATATTCATAGCAACATTTATAGATGCTACAGAACCACATAAAATAAGGTAAGCAATTTTAGTAGGAAATACCCAAGACTTTGATAACAATTCCTACTTAAACACTGGGTTATTTAACTTCCTTAAACTCAAGTTAAGCACTATTAAGTAAAATTTTCTGCTATGACAGAAATGTTCTATATTTGTACTCCTGTGGTAGTCACTAGCCACATACAGTTAAAAAGGTCTTGAACTGTGGCTAGTAAAACTGAGGAACTACATTTATTTTTTAACTTTAATTAATTTCAGTTTATATAGCCATGCAGGACCAGTGCCATCATAGTAGACAGAACAAGTCTAGATGCTTAATAACTTCATGGGCAGCAACAGCAAAAATCCAACAAGGTACTTGTATTCTCAGTAAAAATCTTATGTACTTTTCCTTTAGAAGTTTCCCAAAAACAAATAACTTATTTCTGGAAGTACCTACAAGTTTATTTTAATAAAGCCCATAAAATGTGTGGGACAAAGATTCTCCTCAAATTACTATGTCAATCAAAGATTATATATATAAAAAGCCCAGGAATAACCTAAATGGAATAAAAGTTTAACAAGTGTTCATACAGAATATTAGTGAAAAATTAAGAATAATTACAATAGGTCTCATTTAATTGTCAAACAATCCCTAAAGATAAGTAGATATTATCATCCCTGTGCTCAGCCTAAGGGTTCTCTGTTGTACATATTTATCTACAATATACATTTACTATACCTTCCCATCTACCTGCTTATGAAATTTTAATATAGTAACACAGTGAAATTGTGCTATGAAAAATACCAATGACACCCAGTGTTATTTGTTTATCCTATCAGTGATTTTCCCAGAACTAATGCACCAAGAGTTGAATCCAAACACCATTCTGCCAAAAGAATGGCAGAATGGAGCGAGGACTCTGGGGAAGGGTGGGCACAGTTAGAGGGGCCTTAGTGGTTGATACCAATATTGAAAAGATAAGAGTACTTAAAGGAGAAGTCTTCCAAGTACTCATCCAAGATAATATTTATATGTACTTAAAAGCAACATAATGGAATAGTAAGAACTGTTCTGCACGATCCTCACACTTTTTATAGTAAGTTTCAATTGATATGGTTGGTGTTATTGCTTGGATGTGAGCTGTACCCCTCAAAAGTTCATGTTAGAGAATGCAGGAATATTAAGAAGTAAAATGATTAGATTATAAGAGCTATAACTTAATCACTGCATTAATCCATTTGGAGGATTAATAATGTGACAAGAGGTACTGAACTAGGTGATTAACTGTTGGCAAGTTGGACAGAGCTGTAGGGAGTAGGTCACTGGGGATGTGTTCTCAGGGAGTACATGCCTCGTCCTGGTTCCAATTACTTTCTCTCTGCTTCCTGTCTCCATGAGCTGAGCTGCTGTCCTCCACTATGCCCTTCCACCATGTTCTAACTCACCTTAGGTCCAAAGCAATGGACTTGGTCAATCCTGGATTGAACCTCTAGAACTGTGAACCCCAAATAAACTTTTCCTCTCTAAGTTGTTGTTTTCAGGTATTTTGGTTATAGTGACCCAAAGCAGATTAATACAATTGGGTTTATTTTGGTTAATATATCTGCCTTTCCATCCTCACAATGGCAAGGGCTATAGTTTGGATATTAACTGTTCCAAAAAGGCCTATGTATAAAAGCCTTATTTTCCCCAAAATGACATTATCAGGAGGTGGTAGAACCTTTAAGAGGTAGAGTCTAGTGGGATGTCTTTAGGTCAAAGAGGACATGCCCTCAGTGGGGACAACGGGATCTCAGTCTCTTCCTCTCTGACTTTTGCTTCTCAGCTATGAGATAAGCAGTTATATTTTCTGCCATGATGTGCTACCTCACCACAGGGCCAAAAGCAAAGGGGTCAACCAATCACGAACTGAAACTTCTAAAACTATGAGCCAAAATAAACCTTTTTTCTTGATAAGTTATTTAAAGTATTTGTTATAGTAACAGAAAGCTGACTAATATAGCAGGGCTACATTCATATTGTACAGATGAGGAAACAGAGATTGGACTAGTTGCCCAAAGTGATACTGCTGATTAGATAAAATATTAGGCTCAGTCCCACTCCAAAGCCCATGTTCTTCACTGCTGCCTTGGAATACTGCCTCTAAATCCAACCAACTATCCCATTATATGGTATACTCATGCCATAAATTATATATTCCTTAAACATCTGGCTTGCTAAATTTTCAATGACATAGAAAACTGAGGGGAAATTCATAGTAGAGAATCACAACTTGAGCTTAAATGGTCCATTGCTAGGCATACCTAACAGACATCAAGGTAAAGATGATAAAGCTGGACTGAACAGGGGAGAGAGATCTTCTGGAAGACATCATATTCTATGAAAATGAGGGACCAGGTCCCAAAATTCAGTCCAATAACAAAATTTCCATCATCATGATGTGTGAGTTCAATAAAAACTGAAGGATATTTTAATATACACACACACACATACAAAAGAGGCAGATCTACTGTAGAGGGTGAAAAAAAATCTCCTGAACACAATATAGCTTCCCACTTTTACTTTTCTTATCTAAGTTTAGCAGCAAATTTTGTATTTGAAGAATTTGGTAGTAAAAAACTCTTGAGACAGCTGAAACATACTACCCCGGCTAAGTAAGCTGTGAGCTCTAAAGATTTTAATGAGAAGCCTGTTTTTTATAATACCTGTTATTTACTAGGTATGGTCAGATTTCTAAATGTTCTCTCATTCTTATGAGGCTTCAAACTAATTCCTCTATATCATTAAGAGTTCCCTATCTGCCTAAATTTAACAGACCCTGGTCTAACAGTGATGTTAGAGTCAGAACACAGCCTTTACCAATAGCAATGCTCTCCTTTCTCCTTAGAGCAGAACTGTTCGATATGTGCTAAGCAACTCAGTGAGACTCTGTCTCTAAATAAAATACAAAAAAGGGCTGGGGATGTGGCTCAGTAGTTAAGTACCCCTGAGTTCAATCCCCAGTACCAAACAACAACAACAAAAGAAATATAAAATGAGCCAATAGTAGCCACATCAAAAAGTAAAAGAGAGCCCCATGTGGTGGCACATGCCTGTAATCACAGAGACACAGGAGGCTGAGGCAGGAGGATCAAAAGTTCAAAACCAGCCTCAGAAACTTAGTGAGGCCCTAAGCAGCATAGTAAGACCTTGTCTCAAAAGAAAAAATAAATCAGAATTAAGCCTCTCAATGGCTTGACTATGGATTTCGACTAAAGCAACTGCTACACCAACAAGAAAAAAGGGGTTTCCTACACTCCATCAAATACAACTGCAATCATTCCATGGAATGGATCAAAGTATTCTGGGACAAATAAGCCATAAGGCACTCTCTGCAAAATGGCAAATTTTTAAAAATGTCTGCTTATAATCACTATTAATCATGTGAAGTAAACACACAACAGACTCTGAACAAATGACAATATTTTTAGACTCTCAAGTGCCAAGCACTACTTTGAGCTCTCTACATACTGTTGATTCATTTAATTTATTCAAGAATTCTATGAGGTAAGATATTATTATCCCCATTTTCTAATGAGGAAGCTGAGGCATGAAGAGCTTAAATAGCTTGCCCAGAAATTCAGAGCTAATATGCCACAAAGCCAGAATTCAAGTGATGGCAGTTAACAGCCTTAACTATTACACTGTACTAACTGATACGGTAAAGATCAAAGGTTCATGAAAAGGATGTCAGAACATTTAAGAATGCCAAAAGGATTAAGATTT
Source organism: Geosciurus inauris (assembly GCA_004024805.1). Classification (NCBI taxonomy): domain Eukaryota; kingdom Metazoa; phylum Chordata; class Mammalia; order Rodentia; family Sciuridae; genus Geosciurus; species Geosciurus inauris. The sequence continues at coordinate 78,052 of PVHX01004383.1, forward strand.
TAACTCAAGATTAGAAAAAACTGGAACTATCAAAACAAGTTGGTGACACAAACCACTTTAGAGACAAAAATTTTATTTTGGCTCATAGTTTTACAGATTTCAAACCATGGCTGGTTGGCCTCATTGCTGTGGGCCTGTGGCAGCACCTCATCATGGTGGGAGGTCAAGGAAAAGGATGCTGGCCACCTCTTGATCAGGAGACAAAAGGAAGAGAGGAAGGGGTTGGGGTCTCACTGTCCCCTTCAAAGCTGTATCCCCAATAACCTGAAGCCCTTCCACTAGGACTCACCTCCTAAAGGTTCCAATACCTCCCAACCATGTCATAGGTCTCTGGAGGACATTCCAGATCCAAACTGTAGAAATATCACCTTATAAGTCTGAGAGTAAGATGATGATTTTCATCATTTTGAAATGGCATTGTTCTATTGATTTTAGCCTAATATGTGGGAAGATCTCAAATTCAAATACTGCATCTTAATTTTGCTGCCAACAAACTCTGCCAACTTGGACTACTCATCCAAAAACTCAATGCAACAAGCCCCTGAAATTATGATGCATATATTTCCTGTTTTTAGATTCAGTGGCCAAAAACCTTCACAACCAGGTTTTACCACTATACCTTGAATCAGCATCCATGTGATCATTACAGAAACAATCTGACATATGGGCTTCCACAGGCACCTACACAAACCAGGAAATCTGAGTCAAGTAGTATTTCAGACAGTGAAGTATACAAATCTATAACCACTGCAAGCACCACCAGTGGATTTAAAATTTAAGGGGAACCAACTATTATTATAGCCAAATCACCTATTATTTATTAAGCACTTTCTATGTGCTAGGCACTGTGCTAAGCTACTAATATGAAGTATCTTTTTAATCTCAACAGCCTTCACACTTTTGGGAAGGTTTGAGAAATTAAGAAACTTGTCTTAGGTCACATAACCATTAGTTGGCAATCACAATTCCAATCCAGGAGACTGCCTACAAAGCCTCTGCTTTTACACTAACCTTGGTTGCTTACACTGTTGGAGACTACATGAAATAATCATAGGATTCCACCAACTAGAGCAAAGGAATCAATGAAATCAGCATGTAATATCCCTGGATAATGCCTAACTGTCACTAGTACTGATGTCACTTGCCTCACCCCACACCACAGATGCCTACTTTGAATTAGGTTAACAAGAGTTGAAATCTAGAAAGCACTATCCATCTGGTGAGCCAGACAATCAAAATATTATCAGTTGACCAAAGCTATGGCAACATTAACAGAGAGTTTCATGTCTGTATGTAATGGCACCAGAAGGTGAAAAAGGAGAACTAAAAAATCCAGGAATTTGATAATCATAAATGGTTTACAGGCATAAAGCTACACCCTCTATCAAGAGTTAATCAGTTATAAGCATTTCCTAAATACTGATATAATCAAGAATGAACCAATAATCAATTCTTCCCATCTAATTTATCACCTAAAAAGACTCTAATGCTAGTGAAAGAAATGTGGGAAATATTGCCTTTCCATCCTGAGCTCAGTTGTAAGATATCAAGCCAAAAGAGGTGGTAGAGGAATTGGAGGAAACAGTACATTAGATAGAGATGAAGATGATCTTAATCATGTGCAGTGGCCTTTGAACTGGTTGCTACACTCAATGAAGTTAAACAGGCATATATTCTGAAAGTAGAGGGGGAGTGTAAATGGAACACTCTTGGGTATTGCTGATAGTAGCATAAATACTCTTCTGCAAGGCAAGTTGGCAATATGTATCAAAAATATTTTTAAAGTATATGTATATTAACTCAGTAATTTCTTCTACAAAAATTCTTCCAAGAAAATGATTAAGAATGTAGGCAATGTCTTGGGTACAAGAATGTCCATCTCAATGTTATTTATAACATTAAAAGGTTGAGATCAACATAAACATACAAGAGTAATGATTAAATAAAATCAAGTAATACAACCACACAAATTCTGCTGAATCTCTGAAAGTGTTATAGAATGGTATTAACATGGAAAAATGTTTGTGAAATATTACGTAAAAGGCAAGTTGTTAAGCAGTACACAGCATAAAACCATAATTTTTAAGTTTTTATATGCATACATACATATGTAATACAAATGTTGAAAGAGGTTATCTCTAGATGGCAGGATTACGGGTGATTTTTACTTTATCTATATCTCCCATTTTCCTACAATAAACATTTAGTATTTATAATGGAACAAAATGGCACAAACTGGCTGCACTAACACTTTTTTTTTTTACAAATTCAAAACATAATTAACTGTCAGTTAATAAACATCAAAAACTAAGATAGATTCTATCAGAACCTTGAGGCTGGGAAGAAATGCTGAGAGTGAAAACATACAAAAGAAGGCTGGATACAAATCCACCAACTTCAAAACAATGTCTACCCTAGGTCAGAGTGGAATATCCATCACTATGGCAAACATTCAATATGTGTTTGCTGCATGAATAATCCTGCTTACATTCAGCCAAGCATTGAAAAAAAGCATTGTGTTAAAACTAAAAAAAAAAAAAAAGTCTGTTCCCTATCTCATTTTAAAAACTGCCCAATTCAGCTTTAGAAAGCTAAGACTCATGCTCAAAAAAGAAAGAGCTACAGAAAGGAGGGAGAGATATACATTACAGAAAAATTAGCAAACTTACATGGAGCGGTGGGTAGGACCAAATTCCTGGTTTCAATCTAAATCATATTCCATACCACCTACCAACTATTTTTCACTAGACTTAAAGTAGCTTAGAAAACAAAACAACTACTTTGTACAAGTTTATCCCTGCTAACATGTTAAGTTTTAATTAATCCTATCAACGTTTAAAAGCAAAGAATTCAGGCAAGGGTAGTAACCTAAAAAAGATCTGGTTTGAACCCAAACTATCACCTGCTAGCTGTTTTCTCTAAGCTTCATTTTCCATATCTGTGCAATAGGAATAAGAGCTATTGTGAGAATGTAAAGCAGTTCAGCACAATACTGGATATAAAACAATACTCAAAATTTTTTTCCTCTCCTTTTTCTCAGGAAACTTTTTCTTACTGAGGGGTAACTGAAATATAGTATGGCTGGTTGATTATCTGGATTGGAGAGAATGTCCTAACTGCTAGGATACAATATGAAGGCAAAAAGAAAAGCAAAAATCAGGGCAGAAGAGGAAACTGGGATACAGAAGGCAAGTGTATATATGCCACTTGTTGCAGGTTGTTGTGCTTTAAAACTTTTGCATAAGGGCTGGGTTTGTGGCTCAGTGGTAGAGAGCTTGCCTCGCACACATAAGGCACTGGGTTTGATCCTTAGCACCACATACAAAATAGATAAATAAACAAAATAAAGGTTAAAAAAAAAACTTTTGCTTAATTCAAACTCCCAGTCTAGGTTTGTCCAGTCATCGGTTTTTTTGTTTTTTGTTTTGGTACCAGGGATTTAACTCAGGGGTACCTCTGAGCTTTTTATTTTTTGTGAGACAGGGTCTCACTGAGTTGCTAAGGCTGGCCTTGAACTTGCGATCCTCCTGTCTGGCCTCCAGAGTCACTGGGATTACAGGCATGTACCACAGCTCCTGGCTGCTTTGTCCAGTCTTATATAGTAAAACCTCACCTGTCATTATCCTTTCACAAACAGGAGGTTAAGAATATACAGACAAAAAGTTGGCACAATTAAATGACAATGTATGCTCTTGGTAACTTACTTCCTCTAGGATCTCTTTTCCTATCCTTTCTACCCTTTAATTATTCCTAAAGTATCTTTCCTAGAAACAATGATTCCTATGAATATGAGTGATCTACATAAAAATTTAACTTAAACTATCAAATTCCAATCTCCAAGATTTTACAAAGGTGCAAATGTCTTGTTTCAATGTTTTCTTTGAACATGCACATTTCATTGGGTAAAGAAACCTTTGGGATTTTTATCTTAAAACCACTTAAGGACATAATCAAAAGGTTTGATCATCAAACAAAGCCACCTATCCATAATACATCCTGTTCACAAAAGTGCCCCAGAAACTCAATATAAACAGAATCCCTCTGTTTATTTCCGGGAGATAATACTGTGGTTTTCTGTATCCAACAGTATGCCTTACATACCCAAGGCAATTACGTCTTCTTCCTCTACTCAAACAGAGCATCTGTTGCTAACAAAACACTGAACTCCAAGTCATTTTCACAGACAAAAAAGCAGCTGGTCAAGCTAATCCATTTGCTGACTGGCCATCAACAAGCTTCTGTAAGACTGTCCAGTTAACTTAACCTTTATTGTCAGATTACAGGAGTCAGAACTTCCAATCCTCTTTCAATTAGGATTTAACAACCCTTCTTTGGCACCACCATTTAAAATAATTACTTAGAAATATAAAAACAGAAAACATGCTTTAAAGATACAGATTTCTAAACTGGATTAGAAAAGTACAAAGTTATTTTGAGGTTGGGATTATAAAATTAATAACAGTAGCTAACAGTATTAATTTATGCTAGACACTGTTAAGAGGTTTTAAAAATGAACACAATTCTTTCAATAACCCTTTAAGAATTACATATAAAACTGTTATCTCAATTTTTATAGATGAGGAAATGGAAACAAAGAACAAATTACTTAAGCTAATATAGCCTATAAAAGGCCCAACTCAAAACCTGACTCCAGAGTCATCTTAATAACTGAAGAGTTCAAATCCCAATGCCTTACAAATAGGTATATATCCAGGTCATCCTCACCCTTTGCAGTACCTATTTTCCTTATACTGAGGTACTAGTCCTGCCACTGTTTTTATTATAACATTTTATAACAGGAAATAGTCTCGTAAACTCATGCTAGGGTGTACTGCAGTCTTATTAAAAGAGAAAAAAATAATCAGTTTAGTTCATTACTATTTAAGGCAAATAATTGATTCTGTGGTAATTTAAGGAAGCTCTAATTCAGCAATTAAATGGGTTACAAGCATTAATATCAGATACTCTTTGTAACCTATAACACAACAAGGTGTTTTTAAGTTCAGAAAATTCGATACCACCAATGAAATTTAATGTATTTTCTAATATTGAGAAGTGATTCTCAAAGTTATCCTCAATAAGATCTACCAGTACCAATAATGAAAGAACAGCTAATTCTTTGCTCTCTCTTGAGAAACTGCACATGGTACCCTGCACAAAACAATCATCTGAAATGAGAACAAATAGGTTCAAAATAACTTATCAGCATGACTTTGCAAGACTCAATCTCCAACTCTTGATTCCTAAATAAAATGAGGAATATACATTCCTTGATAAATTAAGATTATCCACATTAAAACACTTTTCCTACAAAAATGGAGTTTTTTAGTACTAATTCTTCATAAACTTTAAAATGCTATGTGTTTTCATAAGAAATTATTTTATCAAATTTTTACAATAACACTATGAAATACTCTTAGTTTTACAGAATAGATGAGAAAATAAATTAGTCACCAGTGCATGACTTGCTCCATATCACAGTCAGTAAATAGTACCCTGGAACCCACCTCTCTGAACTCCCAAGTCTTTGCTCTTCCATTTGACCTCTGCTACTGTCCATTCAAGTATCAGATGACTTTTATCTAATAAGCTGTGAGATGTTTTACAAATTTAGGCAGAGATAATGTTTTAAACTTATACATATTCAAAACACATAAAATGGAATTTTTACAATTACTAATAGTCTTGGAAATAATAATTGAATATATCTAATTGAGTTTCAAGAGAAATGCATATTACACATTTGTTAAATACTATAACAGTCAATGCTTAAGATATGGCACTATTCTCTCATGCCACTCACTGCTCAAGAAGGTGAAACCAGGCAGAATTATAGAAAGTTGTTCTAATAAGTCTTTCCCGTGTTTTCTACCTAATAATAGAAAAGAATGGCCTCTAGGATATGTCCTTGTTTTTCCCTGCTGCATTATTGATAATGCCTGTTTTTCTTTCCTATACTGTACCACATTTCAATTACACTATAACAAAGAGAACCAGGCCGTTAATTTCTATACAGGGATTAAGACTAAATGTTAAATCTCACTTTTAGTTGTATTTAACATATTGGCTATGTTGTTTAAACATTTTTACATAAGTCAAAAGGCTAGTTCTGTATATCCTTTTCTCAACTTGCTCTCAAAGTATGAAACATTCCACAACCACAACTAGGTAACTGTGACAAGCAACACCAATTGGTCAACGAGGGTGGGGCGGCTGCCCTGACAACTATCTTTTCCCTCAATTAACAAACAAGAGACCTGCTCACGAACAAGTCAAGGGAAGGGGAAGGAATGGGTACAAAGGAGATTCGGTCCCTGACCTAAAGAGGATGCATTGTGCCAAAAAAGGGGACTTGTTGAGGAAAGAGCATTAGCTCGGCGCCAGCAGGGAGACCCCAAACCAGGCTGTGCCTCGGTTTCCACATCGACTGGGGCGGGTAACACCCTCCCTAGCACGCTGGCGGACCGCAGAAATAAAAGGGGCCCAGCGCTGCAGAAAGTGATTGAAAGATGGGGACCGCTCCAGGCGTCTTCTCGGGAGTCAAAGGCCAGCCCGGGTCACTGGGCGCGGCTCCCGCATCCCCGCGAGCGCCGCTTGCTCACGTCCCCGACCGAGGCCCAGCTTCCTTGCCCTCAACTACTGGAGCCCCGAGCGCCGGCGCCCATCGCCCACCGCCACTCGGCCCCGGGCGCCCCGCCCACCCATCGCCGGCCCGGCCCTCCTCGAAGGCCCCGCGCTCCCCTCCTCGTTTACCTTCTGGGAGTCCATGGCGAGGGGCACGCCTGCCGGCCAGAGCCTGCCACAGAAACCGCGCGAGGAGGCGGAGGAGGAGGCCGGCCACGCCGAGACCGCTATCCGCCACCGCCACCTCGGCCCGCACCGGCGCCGCCCGGCCCCGCCCGTCCGCGCCCTGCCAGCGCGCGCGCGTCGCCGTGCAGCGGTTGCCAGGGTGAAAGGGCGGCCCGCGGGAGGGAGGGGCGAGGAGCGCCCGCGCCTGCGCGCTGCGGCCAAGCCACCGGAGTTCAGGTGTCTGGAATGTGCGCTGTAGGCGGTGTACGTGCGTCCGCCCTCGCGGGCCCTTCTGCAGCCTCTCCTTTCCTCCATCTTTTTTCTTCTGCGAGAGCGAGTTCTCCAGGCTTTGCAATGGGCCACTCGATATCCAGAAGTCGGGAGCTCGGGAGGGAAATCCCTGTCCTAGAGATCTACCAGTCCATTGTACATTCCACCAGCACCTAATCCATCTCCCCACACTATCAAGCCTGGGAGGGACTTCCGGGCTAGACCAGGCCCGGCGGTCTAGCGAGAGAAAAGTGACTAGGGTGGGGATACAGCAGAAATGTGGGTATGGAACTAATAAGGGATTTGGGAGCCAAGTAGAACTTTCACAGGGACCCCTCCCGTCCCGCCCAAGCACCTTGCTATGAGAATGATCTTGAGCAAGTCACTGTCGCTGAGCCTGTTTCAATTTCTGTAAAATAAGAGAGGCTGTGGGAAGGATTATGAGGATTAAATATTGCATTCAACATTGAGTATAATGTATTTGAAGTGCGTTGTGTAGCTTGTGCTGAGTAAAATACAGTTGTTATCAGTGGAGAGTCAGAACCTGCTCAGTCTGACCTGAGGGAGCAATGCAAGTAAGCTTGAAAATGTTGCTCCCCATGGAGACCTCATCCTCCTTTTGAGTGACTTGAGAGGCTCAGAAAGTTCAACTGGGAAATCACTTATGAATACATGAAAAGGAAATAAATATTGAGTACTTATCTGTTCTACAAACAGAATTCAGCAGTGACAAGATCCTTCTCTCACAGAACTTAAAAGCTTTGTGGAAGACGTAGGAGGATCTGGGGAAGGGCATTCTAATGGGAAGCAACAGCAGATACAAAAGCCTGAGAGAGGGTATGAGGAACTATTTATTCTTCAGTGTCATAAATATGTCTACCAATAAGTCTCCCCAACTCTACTGTGATTTCCTTGAGGGCTGAGACATCTTTTAGCCAAAACTGTATCCTCAGCACAGGGCCTGCCACACCGTCTGCACTCAATAAAATTTTTTTAAAAATATTTTTTAGTTGTCAATAGACGTTTATTTTATTTACTTATTTGCGATGCTGAGAATCAAACCCAGTGCTTCACACATGCTAGCCAAGCACTCTACCGCTGAGCCACAACCCCAGCCCCTCAATAAATCCTTTTTTAACTGCACTGAGACGTACAAGAAATGGGATGAGGGGCACAAACAGGAAGGCAAGAGTTTGGTTCAGACTAGGTGGGTAATACTTGGAAAGCCTGGATCCAAGAAGAGCCTCTGTACAATTTTGTTCCTGCCAGCTGAAAGGAAAAGTGGCATACAGTCCTACAGAGAGATGCACCCACCTCTTGGTACCAAGGGAAGTAAACCTTCTAGCCAAGCCTTTCCAATTCCACGAGCAGCAGTGGGAGCAGCCAGGTGCCCAGCCACTAACCCACCGCTGCAGCTGCAAAGGCTAATCTTCACACCGTGCACTGTGCACTGAGGCTGAGTCAATTCCCCATGAGGGAGAAATGCAGCCTGAGAAATGAAGAACATCAGAGGTCAAACCACCACACTGCATGGTTCCCAGTGCTGCCCTTGCTCGCCACCTGGATCTCCACAGAGAGAAGGAAAGGGCATTTGGTGCCACTCTTCTTTCAGATGCAAGGGCTTCACCTCGCTCCTATCAGAGGGCAACTCTTGGGCACTTTTTGACTGATGGACACCACCACAAGAGGAGGAAGAAAGAGGCTTTGGGAGACAGTGAGTCACAGCTGAAATGTGATCACCAGACTCTGTCACAAACTCATGCTCCAGGAGCTCACTCCTGGCTCCCTGCCTCCAGCTCCTCCAGCTCTTTCCCTGCAGGCTAGCCAGGAGCCTGCAGACTCTGACAATTGCTCTACCCTATGGCACTTCTGCCCTCACCAGATTTATGGCTCTTTGGTCAGTCTGGTTCCCCTGCCAAACCCATTCTGGGTCTCATACAGGAACAGCTATTTCCTTCTGACTGTGACTTCTTTCTTTCCCAGTTCATATAGATTGTCTCACCACAACCACTTATCAAGATAGGCAAACTCTGTACCCCAACCCACCCTCAGTGTCTCTGACTTACAGGCAAATCCTTTGCATTTTCTGCACTCACCTTTTTACAGCATTTCAAGATATAAATTTTCAAAAATAGCTTTTTAAAAATTTTTTTTTAGTTGTAGATGGACACAATCTTTATTTTATTGCTTTGTATGTGGTGCTGAGGATTGAACCTAGGGCCTCACACATGCGAGGCAAGCGCTCTACCGCTGAGCTACAGTCCCAGCGCCTCAAAAGTAACTTTACCAATAAAGTAGTAGATCTTAAATGAGTCCCCTGTAGCAGCTGCATCAGCATTACTTGCTAATTTCAAAGTGAAAATTCTCAAGTTTCTTCCCCAGACCAAATGAATCAGAAACTCTGGAGATGGGGTTCAGTAATCTTTTTAACAAGTCTTCCAGTGATTCTGATGCATGCCAATACTTGAAAACTATTAAGAGCACTAAAATTGCTTTAAAAAAACAAACAAACAAAAGGAGCCAGGTGTGGTGGCACATACCTATAATCCCAGCACTTTGGGAGGCTGAGACAGGAGAATTGCAAGTTCAAAGCCAGCCTCAGTAACACGAGGTACTAAGCAACTCAGTGAGACACTGTCTCTAAATAAAATACAAAATAGGGCTGGGGATGTGTCTCAGAGGTTGAGTGACTCTGAGTTGAGTGACTCTGAGTTCAATCTCCGGTTCCAAAAAAAAGGAAAAAAGAACAGATGTTGTTTTAATACTTAGGTTTCTGATTCTGATATAGCATATCTAGCCATAATTATCTGAATGAGACTTCTCAGCCCTGTGAACCTCTCAGGATAACCTCATGGTTGTCACTGCTAATGTCTGACAATCCCTCTCAGAACCAGGTTCTTTGTCCACTTTGAGTGGTGCCAGGCATTGCCTGTAGCCCTGAGTTGCCTCCTAAGTTCTGGGATCCCCTATTTGGTGGGAGAAAAATTTCCTTCCCTTCTGTGTCTCCAACAATCTTCCCCTTGGGTGTCAGTTTAGGGTCCCTTACCAGATATACGGACACCAGTGAGTTTCTTACCCTCGCTAAGCCTCAATTTCCTCATCTGTAATGTAGTGATCATAATTCCCTTTTAGGGTTGTTATGAGGATTAAAGGAGATTATTATGTAAAATGCCTGGCTTAGTAGGCATTTAGTAAGTGGTAGCAGTTACATTACTTCCTGTACACCAATGGGCTTCCGTGGCACCCTTGCAGGGTTCTTTCTCCCTTTGGGTCGTTGGGGCCTTAGAAGATCTAATTTTACCCCAACTCCCCTTTTCACTGCTATGCTTGTCTTTTCTGAAGCATCACTAGCCAGATGTTGACCTTTTTGAAGCCCACATCTTTACCCACTGCTCCCTGCTAACATCTGGCAAGGATCTTAGCATATACTACCCACCCGAGGGAAAACTCTGAGGCTTCTCTAAGCCTTTATTTTCTTTAGCTGTGAAGTAGGAATCATAGCCCAAGCATCTACAAGGGTTATTGAGTGGATTGAATGAGATAATCCCTGTTAAGTGTTTAGCACACTGTCTGGAATATAGTAAGCATTCAAAAAATTTTGCCATGATCCTCTCTTCCCAACCATAAAAACCTAACTAATTATGTTTTCTTCCCCCTTCTGATGGAAGGCCAAACTCTCCCCAAAGCCCTGGAACCTCCTGGAAGTCAGAACACTAATTTCTGAACTAGATACTCATTATGGACAGGGTCAATTTCCTAGGATTAAAAGGACAGTGCTGCCCTGAAGTGGGCTGGCACTCTACGGGGTGGTCTGGCTCCATACTTGGAGAGCTGTAAGCCAAGTGAGAAGCAGTCACTGGACACAAACCTGTCTGGCCAAGGGCCAGAAAACCATGTAAGAAGAGACACAAACACCTGTGTGTCTTCAGCCTGAAAGGAAAAACGCAGGGAGGATATACTCATTGACTTCAAATCTCCCCAGGGCTGTTATGTGGACATGAGAGGTGACATATTGTCTAGTGTCCCACGGGTAGGAGCAGATCCAACTGGTAGAAGTTACTAGAAGACAGATTTCCACTCAACAAAATGTCAAACTTTTTAAGAAAGCCACACAGGGGGCTGGGAGTGTAGCTCAGTGGTAGAGCACTTGCCTCGCATGCGTGAGGCCCTGGGTTCGATCCTCAGCACCACATACAAAGCAATAAAATAAAGACATTGTGTCCATCAACAACTAAAAAAAAATTTAAAAAAAAAAAAAAAAGAAAGCCACACAGAACTGCTTGGCAGTGAGATTCCCATCAGTTTATGTATCCAAGTAGAGGCTGGGCATTTGCTTAGAGCTGTCATGGGGGGATATGGGCACTGGAAGGGTACCTGGTGGAGATAACTTTTAGCATCTTTCTGAATCCCAAGGTTCCATCATTTCCTCAGCTTCAGGCCAATAACCACTTATTCCCTTTCAGACTCAACTGTGTAATTGTACTCACCTTTGGAAGGCTCTCTAAATTTCTTCTCACCCTCACTCCCATGTAGTCCATTGGGAGAGGACTCACTGCTTCCTGGAGAAGGGCCTGAGAGGGCCAGTTCACTAAACTCTAGATAGTAGGATGTTACTGTGCCATAACATCATGCATGATGGCCTATTCAGTCTAGGCACTGAAGACACTGAGATGAGTAAGTTCTGGGAGGCTCAGGTATTTCCGACATATTCTACTTGGGCCCTAGACACACCTCTGTACTCAATATGTTCAGAGGATGATCATGAATAAGGTAAATTAAATCTGTCTATCTCTTTGTGAAAGGAAATCCCCCCAGAATGCTGGCCAGAAGCCAGGTTTCGCTAACACAGAGGAACAGACTCCCTGTTGGAACATTGCTCAGCGCCCCCTTTCTTTCTATATATCCTCTACAATGTTAGAGGTCTGGTTGATACTGGGGAGATAAAGGGGTCATCCTTCACTGTACTTACTTCTTAAGAGCCAGACTCTGGTGCCAGGGCATCTGAATTCAAATCTCAAGTCTATCACTTTCTGACTATGTGGCCCTGAGCAATTTCTTAACTTCTTTTATATATATATATATATATATATATATATATATAGTTGTAGATGGACACATATCTTTATTTATTTATTTTTATGTGGTGCTGAGGATCAAATCCAGTGCCTCACGCATGCAAGGCAAGCGCTCTACCACTGAGCCACAATCTCAGCCCCTCTTAACTTCTTTATACCTCAGTTTTCTCATAAAATGAGTGTATTAACAGAGTCCACTTAATAGGATTGTTATGAGAATAAATGACTTAATGTATATAGAGTTCTTAAAATAATGTCTGACATACAGAAAATGTGCAATGTGTTAAATATCTATTTTTATTTTCTGGAATAAACCACTCTTCTAAGTAGAGAGCACCAGGAAATAATAGTGTCTGTGTGTACTTTGATATGCTCGGCCTTTGCTGTCAGCACTTCCTGGGAAAATAAGCCTCCTGAAATCCCTCTCATTCTGAAGGTCAATCTGTACTTTTCCATGACAAAACAGTCAAAGGCAAAAAGGTGACAGGATGAACTGTAAGGGCAAGGTAGACAAGTATAATATTCTTTGATTAGAAAATGTAGCTTATTTCCTTCCATCTCATAGGCTATACCTTGACCTAGCAGCAGACAGGAAGGGAAGATAGGATCTTTTCCAAGCCAAGTGGAAAATGATGAGAGAACAATTCCAAGGAATGAAAGTAGGAGATGAAACTAATTGAATGGAGAGAGAAACTTTCAATGGCCAAACGCTGGGGAAGTGCTAGGAAAATTTTAGAACATATAAAAGATGGAAGAGTCTGCAGGCATAAAAATTATCTTTATGAAAAATACATAGCAATGTGAGAGAAAATTTGTGATACTACAATTTTAAATACAGCTAGAACTTTTTAAAAATATAATTGGATGACATCTATAGAAAGCAATTAATACATTGATAAATTCATATTTTGGCTAAGATCAGGTATCAGATGTGAAATACAAGCCTATTTTTATGTTATCAAATATAGCACTGCTATGGTCTGAATATCTATGTCTCCTCAAAATTCATTTGTGGAAAATCCTAACTCCCAAAGTGATGGTATTAGAGCCTTTGTAAGGTGATTAGGTCATGGTGGTGGAGCCCTGAAGAATGGGATGGAAAGAAAGGAAGCCTCAGGAGGACCCTGGCTCCTTCTAGCACATGAGGATGCAGTAAGAAGGTACTATCTATGAATCAGAGAACAGGACCTGGCCAGACACTGAATCTGCTGCCAGCACTTTGATCTAGCACTTTCAGGTGTGTATAGATAGTTAATAATATGGGCCTGTCCTTAAGTGACTTAGGAGAAGAGGGCCCATTAGTGAGGAATTTGGAGAGACTTTGAAGACAGTAAACACTCTCAATGTTATTGTTCGGGGCCACCTGGCGCACTAATGAGCTCTTGGTGCATCAGAACTTTCAACTTTTGACCCTGTGAGCTTGGAACCTGGCCAGTTCCCACCTTGCAGAAAATGAACAGCCTAAGGCCAGTTGCATAACGCTGGACATATTGGGAGGGGTTGCTGTGTCTTTTTAAGTCCTCCAAAGGGGAATGAGAATGAGAAGAAGGAATCCAACTGGAGAAGAAGGAATCCAACTGGAGAAGAAGGAATCCAATGCTTGGAGTGTAGAGAAAGGAACCTGATGATGAGAAGAAGGAATGTGATGATGAGAAGAAGGAACCTGATTTGTGAAGAAAGAATCTGAATCTCACCTATGTGTTTACCCTGCCTTCAGTGTTGCTCCTTTTACCCAAGGATAGGTGTTGAAGGTGATGAAGATGCTGAGGAGAAAGACTCTCACCTATGTTTTTACCCTACCCTCGGTGTTGCTCCTTTTATTGAGGATAGGTGTTGAAGGTAATGATGATGCTTTGAGTGTACTTGCAACCCCGTGTTGTGTTGTCCGGTGTTGATTGGTGAGTGCTTATTGGGCTGGAGCCACTCTTTCTTTCTTTTCTTCTATATTATTGATTCATTATATACAATCCTCAATATTGTAAAGTATAACTGTTGCTTGCTTATTGTTATATTATCTCATATTAAAGCTTATAAAACCCATCCTGTTGTGAGGCTGGTGATTCACTCCATGAATCTGCCATATATAAATTAGTCTGAGATCCAGACCAAGACAAGGTGTCTGCAGAACTGTAAGAAATAAGTTTCTGTTGTTTATAAACTACACAGTCTATATTATTTTGTCACAGCAACTTAAACAGACTAAAACAAACACCTATAAGTATGTATTTGTATTTATTTTTCTGTTTTCATAAAAGTGATTCCAAGACAAGTAAATCAGTTTTGAAATATATAAATTTATATATTAAATTTAAATTAATTTGGCATGATTTCCTCATGGTTAAAAAGAAAAAGAAAAACATACAGTGGGGGTTGGGGAAAGAGATTAGTAGAGATCAGACTGTTATGATCTTTGAATTCCTGATCAAGGTGTTGGGATTTGAGCAAGTTGTATGTGGTAAGCCACTTACATGTTTATGAACAAAAAAGTTATTTTAGGACACAATTTGGCAAGAGGAATAGGAAGGAAGTGAGTGGGAGGAGTCTGGAGTGAAGAGTTGAGGGGGACCAGGAGGGCCAGATCTTTCCCTAGCCCTTTCCTTTCCCTGGTTAGATCCTTACAGCTCCCAACCCCCACTCCACTACCATCACCACAACCATTAGAATACAGAGATTATCTAAGCATTATACAATTTTAAGTAGTTTTCAGTCAAATGGAAAAAATAACAAAATGGTCTTAATGAAAACTGATGACTTTCTTCCAAAGTCATTTAAATTAGGGGTTGGTAAAATTTTTCTGAAAGGGCCATATAGTCAATATTTTAGGCTTCCAGGACTGCATGGTCTCTGTCACAATTATGCAACTCTGCCACTATGAAAGGAAAGTAGTCATAGAGAGTATATAAAGGATTGGGTGTGGTTGTGTTCCCATAAAACTTTCTTTACAAAAATAGATTGGGGGCTGGATTTGACTTAGGCCATAAAAGAACATTAAAAATTATTTTGTTTAGAATATAACTCTATGATTCTTGTGCACCTCTAAGGTCTCACTGATCCTCCCTCTAAGACACCTCCTGTATACATACACATACATACAGATATGCAAAGTGATATCTGTGATGGCATTGTAGAGTAACTGTCTCTAAGACAATAATGAGCAAAGCAGAGTGTTAAAGTGGAAGGGTCTTGGAGTCAGATCTAGATTTGAATTCTACCCCTGGCAACCTTGGTGATCTTGTCATAGCATACAAACTCTCTGAGCCTCCATTTCCTCATGGGCAAAATGGAGATAACAGGCACAAATGTACAGAGGTATTGTAAGCACTAAATGTATGTAGAACACTCATCCTGATGCTTGGCCTGGAACAGGTCCTGAATAAATAATAGTTGTTAACCCACATCAGCTCTATAAATAGTAGAGTCAAAGAGGACAGACCCAGCTTGCACCAAGAGAATTCCCTTGCAGATGCAGACTAGGCCAGTACTGGAACTAGATGAAAAGCCCGTGGAATCTCTAAACATGCACAAGATTAGAAGAGAAAGCGACACTAAGTTTGAAGACACTGTTGCAAGACAGTTTACTACCAAAGCTTCTGGTTAATCGTTTGTTAGACAGCTCCACTGCAGCAAATCCACTTGGCTGTTCATGGCTGGGGAACCTTGTCACATGCCTCCGTTCAAGTAATAAGATCCTGCTCTTCATCCTCAGACTCTCCACAGCTGCTGAGTGGGAGAAGCCAACGTAAACAGCCTCAGCTGAATTCATTCTTCCGGGCCCAGTCATCTTTTCTTCAGCTAAAAAATAAACACATCAAGAAAATGAATGCTTCGCTCCTAGGGGAACATGACAATGAGAATCAATCAATAACCAGAAATAGCATAGGATAATCTTTTTTTTTTGGTACTGGAGATTGAACTCAGGGGCACTCGACCACTGAGCCACACCCCCAGCCCTATTTTGTGTTTTATGTAGAGACAGGGTCTCACTGAGTTGCTTAGTGCCTCGCCGTTGCTGAGGCTGGTGATTCTCCTGTCTCAGCCTCCCTAAGTGAAGGGATTACAGGCTTGCACCACCACGCCCTGCTAGGATAATCTTTAGAGAAGACATTATGAAATGTAAGAAGGCTCAATGCACACAAATACACACGTACATAACCAGATTAACAAATAAAAAGGATATCTCAGAGAGCCTGGTTTCAAGTCTCCATACTACCTCCTTATTGGTGGTCAAGGTATTTAATGTCTGTGCCTACATTTCTTGAAATATAAGATGAAGGTAATCATGGTATATTCCTTTAAGGATTAAATGCACTAATAAATACAAAGTGCTTAGAACAATGCCTGACACATGGTGAGGATTGCTAGCTCCGGGTTCGCCAATATTGGTATCAGTATTGTTCTTTGGCAAAAGAGATTTTTAGGGGCTGACTTAAGACAAAACCATGCATGAAATTTAAAGCTATTCTGAAGATTCTGTGGTACTCTCAAAGACCCAAACCTGAAATCCAAATGAAACTTTGGATTTTTCACTCCTGTAAATTCAGTTAGCCGTGGGACAGGTCAGACCAGGATAATGGGTGTTCCCACAGTTAGGTCAATTCATGGAACAGTAACTGAGTAAACTAACTGAAGACAATAATGATACTGTGGTTGTGCAAAAGGATATCCTGATTCTTAGGAATACACGTTGAAGTATTTAGGACAGAAGGGACATGATGTATGTACATTATGCTCAACTGATTCAAAAGTGGAGGAGGGGTAGACAGAGAGAAAGATGGAGAGAGAACATGCAAATGAAATAAAAATGAATGTTTAACAATAGGAGTGACCATAAACCACCTGGTGTTCTGTGTACAGAACTTTTTTATAAGCTTGAAATAATTTTCTGATAACTCTTAAAAATAACTCATTAGGATGGGTTAACAATGAAAGAAGTATAGACTCAACTTGACTATCAAACAAACATAGGGCTATTGTAGGACAAGCAGAGGTGACCAGATAGTTCTGACCATGTGGTACCAGGAGAGCTTGGACTTGGAACAAGAAAATATGAAGTAGTTCAGTGATTTAACTTCAAATTCCAAGTACTGCCTCTTTGCTGATCCTCCTGCCTCAGATTTCTTTCCAACTTCATTCCATTTGGCAAACTGCTGATAGAATCAAGTCCTAACCCACTGCTTTTACTATATCAGTCCCTTGACCAAGAAATTACAATGATTTCTTATTTTCCATGACACCTCATCTAAACCTTGCTATCTTATCGGTTTCATTTTTTATAATTTTACATATTTTGACTTGCAATTTCAACTTTTATGATTTTTCCCCCTGACCACTGAAAATAACAGGTCCTATAATTAGACTGACATTCAATACTGGTTGATGCTTAGTTAGGGTCACATGGCTAGACTCTAGATTTATGCCAAAGTTGTGATTTGACTGAGATTGAGATAAAAGTTGTTTACTCTTTTTTTTGTTTAAATAAACTTTTATTTTAGAATAGTTTTAGGCTTACAGAAAATTTACAAAGATAATGCAGAGAGCTCCCATGTGCCCTATACAGAGTTTCCCCTGCTGTTAACTTTTTTTAAAATATTCTTTTAATTGTTGATGGACCTTTATTTTATTTATTTATATGTGGTGATGAGCATTGAACCCAGTGCCTCACACGTGCTAGGCAGGTGCTCTACCACTGAGGTACAACCCCAGGCCCCTGCTGTTAACTTTTTTTAAAAAATAATTTTTAGTTGTTGATGGATCTTTTTATTTATTTATTTAGATGCGGTGCTGAGGATCAAACCCAGGGTCTCACACATGCCAAGCAAGTGCTCCACCATTGAACCACAACCCCACCCTCTGCTGTTAACTTTTGACATCACTAAAACATTCCTCACAACTAGTGAACCAATACTGGTGGATAGCTGTTAACTGAGTTTCACACTTTATTCAGATTTCATCAGCTTTCCCCAATGTCCTTTTCTGTTCCAGGCTCCCATCCAGAAGACTATATTACATTTAGCTTTCTTATTTTTAAATTTAAAAATATGTAAAAAGCCAAATGCTACACTTAAAAATAAGATACTTTGATGCTATGTCTTTTCTCCTTCCCTTGAACATGAAAAAATTCACAACATACTCTAGCTCATCCCAAGGAATGATTAGAACACTCATTTCCAGAATTCCTGAGTTTTCTTTGTGTCAGTCTCTTTTTGAGAGTTCAGTCTCTTCTTGGATTCAAAGTCTAAGGCTAGCTGGGCGTAGTGGCAGACGCCTATATTCCTAACACTTTGGGAGGCTGAGACAGGACAATCGTGAGTTCAAAGCCAGCCTCAGCAATGGCGAGGCGCTAAGCAACTCAGTAAAACCCTGTCTCTAAATAAAACACAAAAATAGAGCTGGGGATATGGCTTAGTGGTTGAGTGCCCTTGAGTTCAATCCCCGGTACCAAAGTCCAAGGTTACATCTAATAAACTGGTCCAAGACAGTTTTACTTCCTATATAATATAAAAGAATTCTTTACACAGTAACTCATATGGAGATTTTTGGAATCTCATGTTGGACACAAACACACAGTGCTAAAATGAGCTTTCACTAATTACCTAGGGAAAGTACTTCAATAACATCCCTTTGGGCATTTTTCGTACCTCATGGGCCAGGAATAGTAAAAGGCGCCCTGTGGGAAGTACAGCATCAACTGCCCTTATGCTGCCAGTGACTTTTCTCTGGTTTGATCACAGGCAGGCAGTTTATTTACCGTGCTTAGAGATTTAGACAACTAATTAACAGATGAGGTCTAAGTGGCTTTTCTAGCTTCTGATTCTGGATCTGCATGCCTTCTGATAGCCTCCTGTTTCTCTGCATGCCTAGAACAAGTTCATCTAACCAAGTGACCCTGTTTCTGCTATCAGGAGTGAGGAATCAAATATAAGAGCCTGTAAAGGATGAAGAGTTATACAGGTTTCAGAAAAATTTAAATATTTTTAGAGTGACAGCAACTTTTTCCCAATGGAATACTTAGTATAAAATTTGTAACAGGCAACATAGGACTATCATCAATTCTATGTTTTGATGCTTTCACCAAGTATTTGAAAACATAATACAAAATTCAAGGTCTTTTTGAAAAAAGAAAAATATATTCATAAGTCTACCATCCTAGCACACTTACTTTCAGTTTTATGACTTCTTGTTCATGTTTGGCTAGAGTACGCATTCTGTTTGACTCACATTATACTGTAAACATATCCTACGTTTCTGTTATTGAATGTATTTTTAATGTTCATGCAATATTCCATTAAGTATATGTATAATCATTTAAACATTTCACTAATGTGCTGTATGAAGGTAAAAATAAGTGTCTTTTAGTTTAGTTTAGTTTTGTTTCCTCACCACTGTGGAATATCTAAACATGCACAAGCATTACAAGGAGGAAAAGTAGATACTCAGGACATAATCAAATAAAAGTAAATTTAAATTGTTTTGAATTCTTATTCTCATGTATTATTTTTAATGTGTCCTACTTTTTTTGATTAGTTTCTCTTTCTCATTTGGCTACCTTTTAATAAAAAAAACAGTGATCAGTTTTCTTTGATTGTGATCTTGGTATGACTGTAAGGATTCCATAAAAATCCTTTGTATGTCTGAAATGTCTGTGTTCTACCCTCACATTTATTGCATACCTCGGATAGATTGAGAATTCTTCGAAGGAAGTTATGTTCCCTCAGAAATAGGAAGGCAACATCCCAGGGCTGTCCAGCGAGCCAATGTCATTCTGATTCTTGATACTTTTCCTGTATGTAACATCCCCTGAATACACAAGCCCTGTCACCCTTCTCGTTGTCTCTGTCTCTCTGAAAGGTTTGCCCAGGTGTTTTGAGATGACTCGACACACTTTGGTATGGGTCAATATTTACTTATCCGTCTAGGCAATCAGTGGCCATTTTTAATTTAGGAGTTTGTGTCTTTCACTCATGAAAACTTTTCTCTTCTTGAATTTCATCTCCTATGTTCTCCAATGTCCTTCCTCTTTTCCTGCTCCTCTTCTGCTGCCCCTTATATCCTCCATCTCTTCATCCTGCTCCTCCTTGTTTTGATGGTGAATCCCTTGGAATGGATCTCCAACTTCAACTTTTTCATCGTGTTGTTTTTACTCTACTTTCTGAGACATTTCATCAAATTCATCTTCCACACCTTCTCATGAGCTTTACATTTTTTCATTTTTATTTAAAAAAAATTTCAGTTGTAGATGGACTCAATACCTTTATTTTATTTATTTTTATGTGGTGCTGAGGATAGAATGCAGTGCATCACACCTGCTAGGTAAGCACTCTACCACTGACTACAACCCCAGCCCCTCATTTTTAATTTTTGAGAGCTCTTTTTTTTTGTTTTCAGAATCTTTCTCTTAAATATCCAAGTATTTTCATGGATACGATCTTTCCTATTACCAGAATTAGTAATTTTTAAAAACATTTTCTTGTACCTTATAGTCTATTTCCCTCAAGTTGTTTTGCTCTTCTTTTCCTCTTTGTTTTGGTCTTTCATAGTAGAGACTTGCCTCAAGGATCTGGTCATTCTTATTTAAGAATGGGATTACTAAAATTACCTGGAAGTTTTTTATTTAAAGGTAAATTTGGTCATTGAAATATTTCACTACAGGTGACATGACTGAATCTTAGTTGGAGCCCCAGCCCTACCCCATACACCTCTTTTGGTATTTTCTTGGGCTAGTCAGATTCTCCAGACGATGATCTCCCAGACTCCCATTTAGTGGATGAAGACCTGTTGCTAGAAGTCTGGGAAGTGGGAGAGGGGAGAAGGCCTCTTACGCTTTCAGACTTCCCATTAACTTAATATGGTCCCCCTATTTCTGATGCCTCCCCAAGTCCTATTTTATCCTCTTTAGAGAATACTCTTTAGTCTGCTGAGGATTACAAAGGGCATTTCCTGACTGCACAGAATAGGGGTATGGTAACCAGAAGATGATTTTTAAAAAATGCCTTTTAAAGTTTAGTTATAGCTTAAACACAGTAAAGTACACATCATAAGCATGCATGGCTAATGAAGTTTCACATATGTGTGCATCCATGTGACACTATTCAGATCTCTTGTGTCCATTCCCGTTCAAAGTCCTATTCACAGTCACTGCTCTTCTGAGCTCTTTCACCACAGCTAAAGTTTGCCTCTTCTTGAACGTGATTTAAATGGAATCACTCTGTGTGCTATTTTGCATCTTGCTCTTTGAGTAACATTTATTTTTTCATGTTATTTGAAGTTAGCGGTCTGATTCTTTTTCATTTATGTGTAGTATGCCATTGTATAAATATATCACAATGTATTTGTCCATCTGATTATTTTTGGACGCTTGAGTTGTTTCTAGATGGAGGCTCCTGCAAATAATTCTTTCATGAACATTCTTGAATATGTCTTTTGGTGCACATGTGCGTGCATTTCTGTTGGTAATATACCCAGGAGTGGTCCTGGTGGACATGTTTCTTTTCAGCTCTAATCAATACAACCAAACAGATTTCCAGTGTCCTTGTACTAATTTATTTTCCCACGAGCAGTGATGAGAGTTCCAGTTGCTCCACAACCTAGCCAACAGTTTTAATTTTAGCCATTCTGGTGTCTGGGTAGTGATAACTTATTGTGATTTTAATTTGCATGTCCCTGATGACTGAAGATATTAAGCATTGCTTTGTATGTTCACTGGCTTTTATCTTTTCTCTTTTGTAAAGTGCCTGTGTGCCTGTTCAGGTTTTTCTTATCTATTTGGGTTGTCTTTTGGGGGGAGGGGTACTGGAGATTAAACTCAGGGGCACTCGACCACTGAGCCACATGCCCAGCCCTATTTTTGTGTTTTATGTAGAGACAGGGTCTCACTGAGTTGCTTAGTGCCTCACCGTTGCTGAGGCTGGCTTTAAACTCGTGATTCTTCTGTCTCAGCTTCCCTAAGTGCTAGGATTATAGGCTTGTGCCACTGCGCCTGGCTTTTTCTTTCTTTCTTTTTAAAATTGATTTGCAGAAGTTCTTTATATGTTTTAGATAGGAATTCTTTATCAAATACATGTTTTACAAGTATCTTTTTTCCAGTCTGTGCCTTACATTTTCTCTTTTTTAACAGTGTCTTTTGAACAGAAGTTCATAATTTTTATAATGTTGAGTGGACTGCTCAATTTTAGGCAATTTAGAGCTGGGTGTGGTGGTGCACGCCTGTAATCCCAGCACTTGGGGAGGCTGAGACAGGAGAATTGTGAGTTTAAAGCCAGCCTCAGCAACTGTGAGGCTGCTAAGCAACTTGGTGAGACCTTATCTCTAAATAAAACACAAAATAGGGCTGGGGATGTAGCTCAGTGGTTTAGTACCCTTGAGTTCAATCCCCACTACTGAAAAAAAAATTTTTAAGCAACTTAGAAAGGAAAATTTTCCTTTAAAAGTATGAAATACCTTTATGATATTGCTATATAATACACTATAGGAAAACTTGTGCTAAGCAGAAAACTATCTTTGTTGCAGGATTCAGGTTTAGGCTTCTTGTGGTAGCTGTCATCAAGATTAGACATTATCAGACAAGAACTATGGCTATTCTAGGCTCTCTGGTACCAGTACACAGGAAGAAAGAGACCAGTCTTAGGTTGTTACAGCAGCCCATACTTCAACAAAGCTTTGGTCTCTAAAGACAGAAAGACAGTTTTCAATCCAGGAAATCATTTGTTTTCGTATCCCTTCTTATAATCTGCTTGTTAACAATCTAATGTCATTTTAGGTAAGTCTTCGGCAATTTAGGTAAGTTTTATGCAATTCCCCACCTCCAACCTTCTATAAAGCAGAATAGAAGGACAGCATTTTATTATACACCAATAATAAGGTTTATGATCTTTGACAAGGAGTAGCCTGAAGAGATATTTGGCCTACTAGCTAATTATTGACAAAGAAAGGCTATAAATTAACCATTCCCCAACTACAACCACTATTGTTCTGGACCTCTAAAAAAAAAAGTTAATTTCATATAGTCAATTTACTATTTTTGGTAACTTGTTGCAAATAGTTTATATTGGACATATGTGAGGAAATAAAAATCCTTAAATCAACATGGCTTTATCATGTGCACCACAGAGCAGGGGCTCAATAAGTCTTTCCTCAGATGAATTTAAGGGTGCTGAGATGGGCATATGGAGTTATACCCACCCTATAATTACTAGGTTTTGAATTCTTTTAGTCAAGCTCTGTGGACTTGAATTTGGCTTGTGTTTAAGGAGTGTTTTGGAGACTGTTAGAGCTACATCTTCTTTTTGGGTGCATACTTTCTTATGGTCCTCATGTCTCAGAGAAGGTCAATTTTCTCCCCATACCAGTAGACAAGGAATAAACATGAACTGGTGTATGAGTATATTTTTGGTACTTGTTAGAGAGTAAAATATACTCATTTCACTGCAGTATGTCAAGAGAGCAGATAATAAATATAAGCAATGAAATAGATTGTGAGTCTAGAAATAAAACCATTCATTTATGGTCAATTGGTTTTGACCTTGACAAGGGCATCAAGACCATTCAATGGAAGAAAAAAAATCTTTTAATAAAGAGTGATGGGACATATTTACATGCAAAAGAAGGAAGTTGGGTACCTACCTCACTTCATATACACCACGCACAAAATTAACTCAAATAGATTAAAGACATAAATGCCCAGACTAAAATAAAACTCTCAGAAGAAAATTTAGGGCTAAAGCTTCATGACCTTGGATTGGACAATGCTTTCTTAGATATGACAACAAAAATGTAAGAACCCTAGGAAAAGGTAAATAATTTGACTTCATCAAAATTAAAAACTTTATGTTTCAAAGAACACTATTAAAAAAAAAGATAACCCACAAAATGGGAGAAAATATTTGCAAATCATATATCTGGTAAGGGTCTAATGTCCAGAATATGTAAAGAATATTTATGCTCAACAACACAAATACAACCCAATTTAAAAAATAAAAAAGGTCTTGAATAGACATTTATCCATAGAACAGTCAATAAATATATGAAAAGGTACTTAATATCATTGGTTGCTAGGAAAATGCAAAACAAAAACCACACTGAAATACTACTTCATAACTACTAGAGGGGACATAATAGAAAAATGGGAAATAATACAAGTTGTCAAGGACATAGAAAAATTGGAACCTTTACCATTGCTATTTGCAGCTGCTGTGTAAAACAATTTGGCAGTTCCTCAAAAGGTTAAACATAGAGTTACATCTGACCTAGCAATTCTACTTTGAGATATGTCCCCAAGAGAACTTAAATCATATATCTCACAAAACTTCTATATGAAAGTTCATAGTAGTATTATTCATAATAGCTAAAAGGTACAGACAATTTTAAGTGTTCATCAACTGATGAGTAAACAAACATGGTATATCATCATTGGATTATTATTCAACCATTACAAGGAATGGACGACTGGAATATGCCACTGTGTTAGTCTGCTTTTGTTGCCAATAACACAGTTCCACAGACTGGATAAGTTTTCATGAAAAGAGTTTTATTTTAGCTATTGTTCGGGAGGTCCAAGGTTGAGGGACCACATCTGGTGATGATTGCTGTCAGTCCATGACATTACATGGCAATAGACAGAGAGTGTGTATATGTGTTTTGTCTCCTCTGATTTCTCTTTTTGTAAGAAAAGGCCACTGATAATTCCATCATGGGGGCTCCATTCTGATGACTTTATCTAATCCTAACCAACTTCCAAAGGCCCCACCTTCAAACACCATAGTCAGATTACCTCTACTCTTTATCCCTCATAATAGTGATTAATTTTCAACATATGAACCCTTGGGGGATACACTCAAACTGTTCAAAATGGTTGAATTTTGAAAATGTTATGCTAAGTGAAAGAAACCAGGCAAAAAACGTGTTATGTAATTCTATTTTTATGAAATGTTCAGAACAGGCAAACTTATAGAGAAATAAGGTAGCCTAGCAGTTGCCAGATACTGGGTGAGGGGAATAGGCATTGACTGCTAAATGGCACAGGGTTACTTTTTTGGGGTGAAAATGTTCTGGTGCTGGTGGTCATGGTTGCACAGTTTTGTGAATGTGCCAAAAAATACAAGTTGTTCACTTTAAAATGGTGAATTTCATGATATGTGAATTATGTCTCAGTTTTTAAATACACTATGAAAAGCTTTGGTAAGAAATGATTGAGTTTTATGTGACAAGATCTGTAATTAGGATGCATACACATTAAAGGACATGAAAGATTTAAATGCAATTAAAGGTAGTATCAAAGTTCTCCATGGGAAGAATGATAATTTCAAAAATTATTTTTTCCCTATTCATTTATATAACTAATAATCTTCTAAATTAAATTGCAGGGATCTTTTTTGGCAGGCAACAAATAGTTAAATAAGTGATTTGATATATCAAAGGATAATAAGTGCTAATGTTGAAAAATAAAGGATATTAACCTCATCAGGGAATGTAGTGATGGAGTTACTGTATCACGTAAGCAGTTCAGGGAATACCTCTGTGATGAGCTGCATTTGTGCTGAGATCTGAAACAACTGAGGGCACGAGACAGGTGGAAGCAAGTCACAGGCCCTGAGGTCTGCCTGGTATAAATACGGAAAAGCAAGGGTCCCCGAGATCCTGTGGCTAGCGAGAGCAAGGAGAGTTGAGGGAATGAGTTGAGCGCAGTCATAGGCAGGTAGGTAGGAGGTGAATCATGTGGGGACTTTGCATTTTGATCCCAGTGAGATGGCGAGCCGCTGGAGAGTTCTGAGCAGAGGAGTAGCAAGACCCCATTTGGGTTTTAAAAGATCACTCTGACTCCTGTGCTGAGAATAATGTGTAATGGGATGAAACTGGTACTGCATGACAAATTAGTAGCCTGTTGAATTTTTTTCAGGCAAGGCATAAAGGGTGACAGCAGTGGAGGAAGAAAGAAGTGATTGGATTATGGGTCTCTGTAGAAAAACAGTCAGCCACATTACCTGATGGGCTGAACATGGGGTCTGAGAGAAAAAGTAAGGGTAAGGATGATCGCGGGGTTTCATTGTCAGCAACTGGAAGGGCAGGGTGGCCAGTTATTGAGAGTAGAGTTTGGCTTGGGAATGTTAAGTCTGATGCTCTTGTAAGAAATCCAAGTGGAGACAGCAGGTGGGCAGTTAGGAAGGCTTGAAAAGAATCTAAAGGAAGATAAAGGACAAAAGTTGCTAAATAAAATTTCAAAATGAAAATTAATACAGGGACTGCCTTTACAGATGAGGAGTGCAATCTAAAATTACAATAAATAAAATGGTAAAGAAAGGACAGAGATCGATGGAACAAGAGAGACACCTTTTGAAACAGTTCCACAGGTCCTTTCTGCACTTGCAGCTTTCAGTGCTGATGATTTTGCTATTTGCAATAAGCTCTAAATCTTGGATGCTAACTCTTATAACTTTGTTGAGATGAGCACTTTTTCCAATGGAAAATCTTGTTTTCCCTTGATATATGTAATCATTGTTCAAAAAATTAAACCAAATACAGAATACCACTTCAATCCCTCTAAATTTTGAGATAATCTACCTGGTCTTAATATCCTTCCAGATCTTTCTCCTAAGGCAAGATGTGCATTGTGTGCCCTGTGGATGTGGATGTGTACCATTTTAGCTGTGAGTGCACGAAGCTATTGTCCACTGTGGAGATGTGAACGCAACTTTGTTTTATTTTTCAATTATATTCCCAAGTAATTCACTAAAGATTTGAGTTGAATGATTTCTACACCATTTCAGAATATCAGGATTTGTTAAAGCTATGGAATAACTTTATCAATATCATAGTCACAGTTATAGCAGCTGATGCATACTGTATGGGACATTTCCTGGGCAGTACACCCCTTGCTAACTGCTCCTCATGCATCCTACAATGGGATCATCCCTGCAATCTCCTTTTTATAGGTGGGGAAACTGAGGATTAAATGGACTGAGTAACTTGTCCACAACCAGAAAAAACAGCAGTGCCAGCGTCTGAACCCAGATGTGGCTGATCACAAAATCCCAACTCTTAATTAGTAGACTTCTTGGAATATTAAGGATATACCCCATATTATAAAACATCTTCACAAATCAATAGAAGAAGGAAAAAATTACTTAATAATTAGGCCTCACCCCTTATCATATAATCAATTATTTCCAGCTAATAACACATAAGAAAAGTGCAAGTAAGGGAAACAAAACCATTAAAAATATAATATAAATTATACTTTATTTTTTAAAAAGAAAAACTTTGCTGTGAGGATGAACCTCAGTGGTAGAGTTCTTGCTTAGTATGTACGAGGCCCTGAGAACAATACCCAGCACCCTCGAAATACATAAATAAATAGAAAAATTTAAAATGAGAGAAAATATAGGTAAATACTTCACTGATTTGGGGGCTAAGGGAGGATTGTGGAACAGGAAAAGGACAGTTTGTTATATTTTTTAAATGAACATGTATTACTTTAATAATCATGTTAAAAATTATAACAAAAATGGGCTGGGGTTATGAGTTAGTGGTAGAGTGCTTGCCTAGCATGCATGAAGCACTGGGTTCAATCCTCAACACCACATAAAAATAAAATAAAGATATTTTGTTCACCTGCAACTAAAAAATAAATATTTTAAAAACTTATAACAAAAATGTGTCATCTAAAAGTCAATTTCTTTTTACCCAATAAATCATTCAGATTCTAGGAATGTGTATTTAACAAAAGGGATAGAGAGATAAAGATTTCTACACAAGGATGATTACTGTAGCATTATCAATAATCTCTTAATTTTTTGAGGAAATTGCCAAATTCAATCATCGGAGAATGATTGAATAAAATAAAGAACATTTTAAAGAAAAAATACTGTAAATCTCTTAGTCCTGTTTTCAAGGAACTCTTTATAATAACATAAGGAAACTCTCACATATTAGCTTTATTAAAGACACAGAAGATAGAAAAAATTTAATATATTTTATTTCCTCTCAATTTTTTTGTTCAGTATTACCTGAATCAAGTAAGCAATAGATAGAATACTAGGCAGATATACACATGAAGGAAATATGCCAGAGGATTAAAATAGTTATTATTTGGAGATTATAAAAATATGATTATTTTTGGCTGTTTTTTTTGAAACAGAGTCTTGCTCAATTGCTGAGGCTGGCTTTGAGTTTGCAATTCTGCCTCAGCCTCATGAGCCACTGGGATTATAGGTAATTGCCACCACACCTGGTTTGGGGCTGTATATTTAACATTATTGTTATGATTGGTACTTTTAAAATTATCTACAATGAGCTAAGTGATTTTTTAAATCCATCCATTCATTTATTGATTTATATTAGGTCTTTATGGTTATATATAGTAATTGGGTTCATAGCAACAAACTCAGACACACATGGTACATTTATTTATGTATAGTCATTTTATTTACTTACTCATTTCTTTACTTATTTATCAATTTATCCATGTAATAATTTGTATTACATTATCCATGTAATAATTTAATAATAAAAAGACCTGGGTTGAATTGGGCTGTGGCAGATAATAAACATGACTTTGAGAAATTACCAATCTTCTCCAGTTTCTTTTCTCATCTATAAAATGGAAAGAGTAATACCCGATCTGCAACAGTACATGGTGTAATGTATATAAAAAACTGCACGATGACTCACTGATAAAAGGTATTCAAGAAATAGCAGTTGGTATTATTTAGATTATTGTTAGTTTTTAAAGTGGAAAAAGATTTAAGAAGCAAAGAAGTAGTGAGGAACTGAAAATGTGTGGACAGTCAGGGGAATTATTTTTAAATAGTGTTATAACAAGAGCTATAAAATATGTTGCATTCTTGTAACCTAAAGTGAGTGTCAGTGTCAACATATATCAGAGATCAAACAAAAAATATATACTGTTAGGAATAATGCAATGCACAGTAACCCTAGCAAACTGTTCAAAGAGGCTTACTTACTCTCATATTGCCACCTTGTGGAATTAGTGACACATAACATATCCCACAGAGATTTTATTTTGAAGCAAAATATGTAGAAAGGCTAAATTATACCAATATTCTTGTAAAAAATAGTATTTAACACAGTGAGGTCATATGTAAATTGCTCAAGCACATATTTATTTTAAAAGTAATTTTCTTTCATTAGAAAGTGGTGTTATAGGAAGTTTGGCAAACAAAAATAATCACCATAATTCTATCACTGTAATGCAATAACATCATTTAAAAATTATTTTTATTCCATCTTATTTTACTTGTAAGTTAATATTATATCATTAGAATTGTTCATGCTATCACATTCTTCATAATGATTTGGGGGGGAGGTACTGTGGATTGAACTCAGGAGCACTCAACCACTGAGCCACATCTCCAGCCCTATTTTGTATTTTTATTTAGAGAAGAGGTCTCACTGAATTCCTTAGTGCCTCACCATTGATGAGGCTGGCTTTGAACTTGTTATCCTTCTGTGTCAGCCTCTGGAGTGGCTGGGATTACAGGTGTGCACCACGTCCCCGGCTTCATAATGATTTTTAATGACTGTATGATACTCTATTGAACGGATGTGCCAGACCTTGACACAACATTACCTTAATGTTGGACATGTATACTGTTTCTAAGAAAAAGGAGTCAATTGTGATAGTTCCTACTTAAGTAGATATTAATCTACTTAGTTTTTAATTTAAAATGTGTGATTACAGGGCTAGGATTGTAGCTCAGTGGTAGAGCTCTTGCCTCGCATGTGTGAGGCCCTGGGTTAGATCCTCAGCACCACATACAAAGCAATAAAATAAAAACACTGCGTCCATCAACAACTAAAAAAGTATTTTTAAAAATGTGTGATTACAAAGGTAATGTGTGATCAGTATTTTAAAAGACAAGCAAAAATAAGAAAACAAACTACAGTCAGTTTCCCAACCCAGATAACTACTTTAACACCTTGAAGAATTTTTACACATATATATGGGAAATATATATGTAGTATATGTTGACTTTTTTGTGTGTGTTGAGGATTGAATCCAGAGCCTTGCACATGCTGGGCAAATGCTCCACTACAGAATTACACCCTCAGCCCTTTTTATTTTATTTTGAAACAGGGTCTTACTAAGTTGTCCAGGCTGTCTTGAACTTGTGATCCTCCTGCCTCATGCTCCCAAGTAGGTAGGACTATAGGTGTGGACCACATCTAGTATAAACAAAAATGGGATTACATTACTAGAACTTGCCTTTTTCACTTAAAATCGTAACATATAACTTTTTGTCAGTTATATCTATTGAAAGCATTATTTTTATTGACTAAATCATATTCTATTATATAGATGTATTTTTTTTCAGTACCAGGGATTAAACCCAGGGCCTTGGGTGTGTTAGGTGGTCACTTAACTACTGAGCTACATCTCCAACCCCAGGCCCCATTACCTAGATTAGTTAATGCACATACAAAATGACGCAGTGCACAGTACTAAGCTTTGATTTATACCTTATTGAATGTGGTGTTTACAATTTGATCAGGAAAATAGGCATTAAATAAATCAACAGGGAAAAATACATAGGCATAAATTTTGATTAAACACCATGAAGGAAACAGGATATCATGAGAGAAAATAACAGGGATATGCAAGTTGGTTGCAGAAGGTCTGAGGAAAAAGAGTAAATTTGGACTTGGAGGATAAAGAACTGGACATTTGAAAAGCAGAGGAAGAACATTCTGGATAGAGGGTGCAGCATATTTTGAAAGACCTCAGGTAGAAAAATTCTTAGCAAGTACTGAAACTGAAAGGTGGTCACTGTGGCTACCATGGTGAGGCTGGGACAGGTGAAACTGGAGGCCTTCTGTGCCATACTAAGGTGTACTATATTTTAATCTGTGGGAGTAACATATGAATGATGGTTTAGAAACCTCACTCTGCCTGTTATGTGTTGGAGAATGGAGTGGGAGGCAAGAGTGTGTGGTGGGGGGAGACTAGTTAGGTGAGTACTGCAATAATCCAAATGGGAGGATGAAGCAGGGTAGTAGTGATTGATTTGAGATATAAAGGAGTCATATCTTATGTTGGAGTGAGGAAGTTGGTTAGTCCTGATAGTTAGCAGTGGACACTGCATCAGGATGGCTGCTAATATTTATGGGCTCTGAGGTAAGAGGAAAAATAGAAAACCCAACCCTGTTCTCTCCCCATCCCTTGCTCTGTCCCACATGTCCACCTGTGGACATCTGAGCCCTTAGATCCATGCTATATCCACATCAGCTACCACAGTCACCACTAGAATCTCCTCAGGAAGAAGTTCCTAAGAGACCCCTTCATGCCTTTTGTGGGGGTGGGGAGAGTTCTAGGGTCCTGGGCTTCTGGACTGTGATCTTGGGTTTGGGTGGGCACAACCCCTTAGCCTCATGGACTTCTTGCCCCGTGGAAGGAGACCAGAAAGAAGATGACAAGAGCAAGGATCCTACCGTTCAGGATCTAGAGGTGGGTGCTGATTGCAACTTACCAACATTAAATTTGAAAAACATCTTAAATCATCCATGTAGTATTGTACATGTTGTATGTATATGACCCTGTATCATTGTTTTCTAATTCCTTCTTGTCCATGCTTATCTGTGGCTTTCAGTTTAATTTAGTCTTCCATGAAGTTGGTGGAGTCAACAGCCACTTACCTGACTACTTGAACAACGTGTTTCCCTCTGTATCCACGGTGAGCACACTGTTAAAAATATTAATATCTGCTTTTTTTTTCTTTTTTCTTGGTACCAGGGATTGAACTCAGGGGTACTCACCACTGAGCCACATCCCCAGCCCAATTTTTGTGTTTTATTTAGAGACAGAGTCTCACCGAGTTGTTTAGTGCCTCGCCTTTGCTGAGGTTGGCTTTGAACTCACGATCCTCCTGCGTTGGAGTAGCGAGAAGCTGGGATTACAGGCGTGTGCCACTGTACCCAGCTTAATATTTTCTTTATACGTGGGCTTCTAGGCTTGGTGGTATTTGGTGCCTGCTTTAATACATCTATATCTTCCTATATACTTTAGGAGAATGATAAGACTTGGAATGACATGTTGAAAAAGACAGGGAGAAATTTAAGAATAAATCAAGGTTTCCAGTTTGAGTAGTTTGTTTTATAGCAGTACTATTTGCTGAGATGGAAAAAGCTGGTGTAGATGTAACATAATTCATTGATCAAATTCCCTACTGCTGGAAAGTAGGAAAAATACTCTGATTTGAAGCAAAATCCTATCACTAATTTCTAAACAGTTTCTGGGTAAAGAATGTGAGCGCCAAATGATTTTTTAAAAAATATGCATATTTTTAGTTGTCAATGGACATTTATTTTATTTATTTATATGCAGTGCTGAGAATCAAACCCAGTGCCTTGCACATGCTAGGCAAGTGCTTCTACCACTGAGCTTCAAACCCAGCCCACCAAATGACTTTTAAAGGAGCTGTTAACATTAGGCTAATGCTAACATCGGGATATATTTGAATACTTGAGTTCTAACTCTCCTTTCCTCCTACTTCCTCTCTATCCCATGTTTTCTTTGACCATTCAAAAACAAACTTTTGTTAAGTACTTATTGTGTCTTATACGCGGCCTGACAGAAATTTACCTTTGCTCCTTGTTGGGAGCTGGGACATTACTGGGGAAAAGAAATGGCT
This sequence comes from Geosciurus inauris, assembly GCA_004024805.1. Classification (NCBI taxonomy): domain Eukaryota; kingdom Metazoa; phylum Chordata; class Mammalia; order Rodentia; family Sciuridae; genus Geosciurus; species Geosciurus inauris. Next base: position 110,825 of record PVHX01004383.1, read on the forward strand.
ACATCAGACTAAAGTTTTGAATTTGGGTGACTGGGATATCCTACCTATAAACTTGTTTGGCACTGAATACCAGGCCAGATAAATTGAAATTTCTTCTTCATTCAGGTTGGTGATATCCCTCTGAGGATTTAAAAGAAATACAATATTTAATTTTGTGCACACCACAAATAGGACACTGAGATTACACTTTGCCCCAAACCATTTTGATTTAGAGGGTACCATTTTATAGTAAGTCTTTAGACCATTATGCAAATTTTGTCCCTTAACCAGGCCACATCAACCCTACAGTCCATGAGGCGGGACTGCCCTATTCAGGGGTCTGTCTCATGGCTCCTGATAGAGAAGGATGGAACAGGAGATCCAGGGTCTGGGCAGGAGTCCTCCAGCATGAGGATCCTTTTTGGCACAGTAAGGTAAGCTCCTGACCCTTTATTTAAGAGTAAATTCTAGGGCTGGGATTGTAGCTCAGCGGTAGAGCGCTTGCCTCGCATGCGTGAGGCCCTGGGTTCGATCCTCAGCACCACATACAAAGCAATAAAATAAAGACATTGTGTCCATCTACAACTAAAAAATATTTAAAAAAAAAAAAAAAGAGTAAATTCTATACTTCTTGACACGAGTACCTAATTAGCTAGTTGTTAACTCTGACCCTGAGGAAAAAAAGGAGTGGGCAGATTGGAGAGTCCAACCTAACTATAATATTGCTCTACACTCACCGGCACTTAGTGATAGACTTGAGCATGAACAGCACCTTGTTTACTGCTCTCAGGGGTCCAAAGTTATTGGAAGACAGACCTTTGCAAGGCTGAAAAACAATGACAGCACATCCATGTGTTGAAAGAATCAAAAGGAGATTTCTGGAGTATTGTGAACCTAATGCAAGACTTGATTATGAGTGTTGCTGCTAACTTGTCTAAACAGCTATAGTGCAAGTTCCATGATCAAGAATGGCCACTGACAGTTAATGACCGTGGCTCTAATGCTTACTTAAGTAACTTCTTGTGCACAACTCTGAGTTGTGCTCTCGTCTTTAAAATGGGAATAACTCTATGTCTTGTGATTCTTATAAGAATTTAAAGAGATAATTCACATAAAGCCCTTACCACAGTAACTTTTTGCAAATTTAGTAAGCGATAGCTACTCCTGAAGCAATGTATGCTATTTAAGTAATCCAATTGATAACATATTAATGCATTTTATTTATCATACTGTATATCTGAAAACTAGAGGAACGGTTTCCAGATATTTGTTTTATAATGAAAAATAAGTAATTTTAAGGTGAAATACTTCTTAAAAGGCTTAACATCTGCCTTTTTAACAGTACAGGATGAGCATCCCTAATCTGAAAATCTGAAATCCAAAATGCTGAGGACTGACATCATGCCACAAGTGGAAAACTCCACACCTAATCTTATGTGGTGGGTCACAGTCATAACTCAGGCACACTAAAAATACTGTATAAAATTACTTTCGGGCTGGGTATGGTGTGGTGTCCCTGTAATCCCAGCATCTCAGGAGGATCACAAGTTTGAGGCCAGCCTCAGCAAGTTAGTGAGATATTTTCTCAAAATTAAAAAATTTAAAGAGCTGGAGATGTAGTTTAGTGGTAGATCACTCCAGGGTTCAACACTTCAATACTCCCTTCCACAAAATCAAACAAGTTGCAGGCTGTGTGTATAATTCATAAATGAATTTTATATTTAGACTTGGGTTCCATTCCCAAGATATCTCATTAAGAATATGTGAATATTACAAATTTTTGAAAATCTGAAACACTTGTTCTAAACATTTTGGATCAAAGATACTTAACCTAGGTATGAAATGGTTGAACCTTTGGAACTCTAGATATTTGTTAGTTTATTTCTAAAATTATACTGTAGATCCGCTTCTTTCTGAATGGGCTCTTGCAGAGCCTTGCTCAGTTGGATACTGAAGCAACACAACAGCAGACCTAGCTAGACCATTATTTTTAGATAAACATGGCATTGACTCCTAATAAGCTCAATTTTCTGGCACTTTGTAGACTTCTATATTTTGGAAGAAAAGACAGACATCTCAAAAAAAGGGGTGCATGTTTCCTAGTAAAAAAGAAGAGTCTTTGTAACTTTCCTCATAGCCCACCATGCATGCATGTCTCTGGGACAAATTAAAGAATGTTGTAATTTCAATTTTCCATGCCCAATAACAGGCCAACGTTTTGTAAATAATAATAGTCACAGATGGCCCTGATTTTTATGTAATCAAGTGTTCTAACCTCTCTTCTTCCTAGGAATCTATTAAGAAGGAAAACAGGACACTTGGTCCTATTTTATCTCTTCCTGCCAAAATCTTGGGGTGCTGCATAACAACAGAGTACATTCTGTTCAGATCAGGGGATTCTGGATTGGGAAGGGCTCTGAAGACCATGCATTTGTTCTGAATAATGGCCAGTGAAAGAGACTCTGGCCAGTATGTGAAGGGATAAGGAAATGCACAGGCGCCAGCTGCTCCAGACAGCAAGGAGCACCATGTGGATGGACCAAAGCAGCAGCTTCTGCTCTCTCACCTCAGAGCAGGCAGCCTGGAAGCATGCTGCCTCCTAGGAGGACTTTCCTGAACTGGGAAAAAGCAGGAATGGCTAAGTTAATTTTCTATTAAGAATTAATGGTTGATTGTACCTGTAAGTCGTGTGTTCCAAAGCAAATGAGAAGCTTCCCAGAGTGTGGGATGTTCAATCCTTCTAAATCCCAGACTGAGACACGTGATCTACCCCAAGGCTTTTGTTACTGATGTGTATTTCCTGCAAGATATTCTCTTTGTACAAATACAATGAAGGCACAATCCCTATCCTACCCCATGAAGCTTATTTGAACACTTAAAAAACAATAACTTTGGACATACTTTAAAATCCTTCAAGTACAAACAAAGCAGGGTAATACTTCAGGATCATCATTATCCCCCCATATCAAGTGCCAGCTTTGTCTTGCCACCACCCATGGGCAGGTACTTTTATTTTGGTACTGCTATTCAGAAATACTAAAGCTACGCAAACTAGCATGTTTTCTACTGCATATCTATGCTAACACTAGGGTTCTTCAGCTTGTAAATCTTCTTCATTTGTGTCTTTAGTCTTTTGTTGCTTGGCTCTATTTTCATTGTCATGTTTACTGCCAAGATTTTTTCAGTCACTAGTTTGCCAACATCTTGGCATTTCCAGGCTATTAAGAGTAGATAAATAGAACAGAATCTGTATAATGTGGACCGTCCTCCTAAATGTTATCCCTGTAAGTCAAAGATTAACTTTGGACCACATCTTTGAGAGTAATGTTCTTTAGGCTGCTGACTTAGCTAATGAGCAAGAAACCACGTTCTGTTAGGCAATATCTGCCAATAAGAAAGTCAGACCTTAGCAGGAGTGGCTGAGACCCTCTCCTGATTTGGGGCTGGGCCAGTCAGGCAAAAGCTGCTTATCTGTGCAGATAGGACAGCCCAGCCCATAGGCCAGGAAATCCTGGCTTTGGGGATCACATCAGTGTTGTGACTCACGTCTGGTAAGCAAATATTGACTGAACTGGAGTCCTCTAGTGCGGGGTGGGGTGGGAGGACAGATTGGTTAATGACTGTCAGGTTCCATACCTCAAAGAGCTCAAAATCTTCACAGAGAGATTGGGACAGAAACTCTGTAAGCTAAGAAAAGTGCTGTTATTTAATTAACCTGTTTTAGAGGTAAGCTCCACAGGACAGCATAGAACAGCATGAACCAGTGACCACTTATCACTGTTGCAGTCTGAAGACTGTGTGTTTCTGGGTCTTTTGATGACTCACTGGTATCAAGGAAAGGACAGAAAAAGAAGGGAAAGGAACTAACGTTTATTAAGGACTATGTGTTGGGCACTGGTGTCAGGATTTCATATACCTTTCTCTCATTCAATCCCCAAGAGAAGGTATTATTAGTTCCTTTTGTCAGGTAAAGAAAGAGAGAAGTGATTTGTCAACATGATGGGGCGGGCAAGATCCAGATTTACATCCAATAGATTCTGAATCCCATGCTTTTCTCACTAGACCAGGATAAGTGACAAGATATGCAAGGTATGGCTGAAGACTAAGCAGGAGAGAGAGACAAAGGGACCACTTAGCTATCCTGTATGAGGGCAGGTCTTCAGTGTGAGTATGATCACAAGGAAAGCAACTCACTCTGCTGGGAAAACAATAGGGAAATATACCATTATCACTTTTTTGGGGGGAGTAGGGTACCAGGGATTGAACTCAGGGGTACTCGACCCCTAAGCCACATCCCCAGCCCTATTTTGTACTTTATTTAGAGACAGGGTCTCACTGAATTGATTAGTGCCTCGCTTTTGCTGAGGCTGGCTTTGAACTTGCGATCCTCTTGCCTCAGCCTCCCAAGCCACTGGGATTCCAGGCATGCACCACCGCACCTGGAATTATCACATATTTTTAAAGGCTGCAAAATTATGCAGAAAATCACTAGTTTATTTCAAACCTCAGTCTCTGAATAAACTCTTGGACCCATTAAGGACATCAATTTTCCTGGGGTCCATGTGATGGGAATGTTTTGCGTAGCATTGCTAAGACTAGGAGAGGAGGCAGAATCTCTGAGATAAAAGGCACAGACATCCATCTCCATCAAATGTCTACATAAAGACCCCCCTGTTCCAGCACACAGGTCAAATCTAATTGCCAGAATGCTAAGGGACTTGCCAAATGGACTGGGAATTTTTGTGTTGAATCTGCCTAAAATACTTAACTAACAGACCTAGTATTAGTCAGGGATTCTAACCCACTTGGATTTGATCACTGTCAGATATATGAGAGGTGCTATTCTTCGGGCAGTGATATTTCCAATAGAATGAACTATTCGGTACAAAGCAAATCTTAAATTTAAACTCTTCTAAAGTTACTCACCATCTATAGGAAAAAATTGAGCCTTTCTGGAAGGTGGGTGAGGCCTGGCCTGACTCCTTGACCTCACCTCACAGAACTTCCAGAAGTTCCATAGAACTTCTCTTATACTTTATAAGAGAAAATGATTGACAGGTGACTCCTTTCCAAGTGGATGTACCACAAATACTGTTTCATACCTCTCTTCTGGGAACTTCTTACCTGGTAAAGTCTGGTGCCCTACTTTGTTCCTTGACCCCACTCTCTCCAAATAGGATGAAGTGTCACCACCTTCCCCAGTGCTGTGACCCACCGTGCACACTTCATGCCTACGAGACCATGGAAGTTTTCTCTTGTTTGGAATCTTCATTGGGAGATAAGATTTGATTTCTTACTATTTCCCTAAAACAAACACAAGGAATAAATTCACTAGTTGAAAAGTTCAGTAAATACTCCTCCGAGGAAATCCAAAAGTTGGTAGTTTTCCAAATAAGCATAATATAGGAATATTTGTTCTAAAAACACGTAAAGTAATTGAAGGGCAATATTCTTCAACTAGACATTGATTCTACTTGAAAGCTACTAAAAAGTAGATACGAACCTAAACCTACCTTCCCTCAGATACCAGGGGCTTTGGATATATTGATTATCACTGTTAGAATTCAAACGCTAAAATGCTTCACCCTCAGTATTGCAGATACCCAAAGAGAAAATACTTGGGTAGTTTCAAGGGCTGTTTGCTAATTATTGCTCTGGACCAGCAGGTGTCGCCAGAGACAAGCACATTTGCTGCGGCTGGCAACCCGAGGACCAATGAAAAATCCTGCGCCAGCTGTAATCTCGCCTCCTCTTAAGGTCCAGTCAGTTTGCAGAAGCTTCTGCTGCAATGAGTAGCATGCATGCCCAGAGTGCTCAAGGTTTATTATACAGGAGAAGCCTCTGGGATGGGGGTGTGTGTGAAAATGCAGAGTCCTGCACCCCAGTTGTAAAGATAACTGATTTTAGTAGGCATGGAGTGAGACTCCAGGTAATTTCCATTTTAATTATTACCCTCCCTGCATCCTCTATTATGAGGCACTTTCAGAAACCCTAATTGGTTCCCTATGCACACTATCTATTATCATCTAACAGCATCATCACAGAGACAATCAGGCTGCAAAGGGAGTCATTTGTCCATTCATTCAACATACATATTAACAGTCACCATCTAATACTTCCACAAAGTCATGCAGGTCATCCTGCTATCTTAGGTTTGAGATCACCATCAGGGGACCAGTCATGGAATCCAGTAAAGTTCACCTGGTTTCCACCACGAGAGAAAATGATCTCTATTTTCCATTAAAAGTATTCGTAGATTTACAGAAATTTAGCCAATAAATTGATCCGTAGTACTTAGTTTATAGGATACTAATATTTCAATAACATAGTTGGGAATGGATCATATGGCTTTAAAAACACAAAACTATGGCTTTAAACACACACACAAAAATAATAAATCCATTAGTATCTGAAATCAAAATGCTGCTATGTTTTACTGCCATGGTACCTTTGTGAATCCAAGATAAATAAAAAAATCCTAGTGGTAAAAAAGTGGGATAAACTACATGGCAACAAATGAAATACAAACGAAAATTCCACTGGGGACTTAAAATTGCCACAATATGGTTATGGAGGGAGGGTTGGTTGAGGGAAAATGCTTTTTTGGAAATTTTAATGAAATCATGCATCTCAAAGCAGATGGCAGGTAAAACACCACCAACACCGCTATCTGTCCAGTGAACCAAACTTGGTATCCCCTGTCTCCACCCACTTTGTCTTTTTTTTTCTTCTAACGTTCTGATCATTATAAAAATGTTTTGCAGCAGAAAAATCTTTAAAGGTCACTGAACAAAGCCTGTCACTCTGCTCCTTCCTGCTTCACACCATCCCAGCTGCCATAGTGCCTCCCAGTCCCTGTGTTCCCTCCTCTGTGGTCAGAGTTCACTTCCTCCCCTGGAAGGAACTAAGTCCATCCTGCAAATCTTCCAGTTTTGAGCAAGTTTTCTTCATATTCTGTCTAATAAGCAGAAGGACTATCGACCCCTAGGACTTAGCATAATGCCAGGGTTTGGACTGAGGGTCAGCTGCCTTTAAGTAAATCTTGCTAAGGTGGTTAAACAAGGGAGGGATTAACTCTCCCATATAACAAGTGCAGAAGCAGAAAGCCCAACTCCAGAGAGTTATGCAGGCTGTCCTCCAGAAACCCAGCTCCTTTGGTCTTCCAGGTGTGCCGTCTTCAGTGTCTGGCCTTTGTTCTTGTTGGTAAAATTATTGGTATTCCTCCAGTATGACATCTGCATTCTAGAAAGGCCAAAGAAGTGGGCAGACAGGGGATGGAAAGCACCTATATCAGGAAGGCAAAACTGTCTTGGAGATCCCCATTATACTTCAGCTTACATCTCATTGGCCAGGACTAGGACACGTGGCCACCTCAAGCCTCAGGCTACTGTGGGAAGGTATTTCAGTCGAGCACTTTACTTATCAGAATGATATCTGAATTATGTTCATGAGGAAGAAGAGCAGAAGCAATTTGGGGTAGGGCAGTTAGCAGTGACTGCCACAGTCTGATAATTACAGATTATTAACACATGTTAATTGACTAGTGAAACAGAAATCTGTCTTTGCAACATTAGAGTCCTCTACAAGCACAGGACATGATTATAGAAACTCTTTTTCTCTAACATCTTTTTGGATACTTAGAAATGGGGCCATTTCTTGCTCATCCCAAGATGTCTCTTTTCCAAATAGATGTCTTTTCTAGGCTTTCTCTGAAAACACTCCCACGTGTTTATGCTCCAAGTGCCCACTGACCTACAAAAAGCATTGCAGAGTCATCTCTTTCCTCCTGCTGTGGGCCGTGCTATTAACAGAGCTTAAAATCACCTGAACTGAAACAGCCCACTGTCAATTTGTACGAAATATGCCTTGAAGTCAGATGCTTCTGGGGAAAGGGTAGGAGCAAGCAGGACACATATCACTGACTCCCCACCCTATGACAGAAATTCTGTCATCTCCTTAATAAGACTTATCCCATTCAGAAGATCCCCAAGCCACATTCATCTCATTTGGCCATTGAGAGGCTGTTTTTATAGACACTGAGAAGCACCCTATATCATCACTGCTAAATTCCATGCTATCAGATTTAGTCCATTGCCCCTGAACTCTGTTATTCAATGAATTATTTAGCCAGTGTTAAGTTATCTTAAAAATGGGTTATACTTTTGGTATTGGTTAGGATTTTATTCATCTATTAAGGAAATCTCCTAAATAATAGCTGCTGCCATAAGACAGAAGTTTATTCAAGTAGTCTGGAGGTTGTCAGCCCAGAGTTGACACTGTGTACCACAGTGTTAGAGATGCAGGTACCTTCTACCTTGTTGCTCTGTCATGTGGGTCTTCTGTTTTCAAGGTCACTTCCTTATCCAGGATGGCTGCTGGACCTTGAGCCCTCTTGTCTGAATCCTAGCCAGCAGGGAGGAGGAAATCCAGGAAAGGGCTTTAAAGACATTTCCTGTTAGTCACATGTCATCTCCACTTACATCCCACGGACCAGAACTGAGTTGCATGATTACAACTTAGCTCCATGGGAAATATAGTTCTTGTTCAGCATGGCTATGTGTGATTGCTACCACAAAAATCAGGTGACTGCTACCACAAAAACTAAGAGAAAGGATATTGGGATATAGCTTGTAGTCTTGGTCAATACTTCCATTTCTTTATTCACATTGGTGATATAAATATTAAACTGTTTAAGACTAAGGACAAGAGTTAATATTTATTGTGCATTTACTATGTGCCAGGCTTCCATGTAATCATGTAGCTAATCCTCACAAAATTCTTTTAAGACCCTATTTTTACCCTATTACATAAATAGGAAAACAGAGGTCAAAAGATCCTAGAGTCCAAGTTCATACAGCTCATAATGGTTGCTGCTAAGTTTGGAGTTCAAGTTTTTTTTTAATATTGTTTTTAGTTGTAGATGGACACAATATCTTTTATTTTTTATCTATTTTTATGTAGTGCCGAGGATCAAACCCAGTGCCTCACACATGCAAGGCAAGCGCTCTACCACTGAGCCACAATCCCAGCCCCAGGAGTTCAAGTTTTTAATTAGCTAGTACAATGTGTTGCCTTTGGGTAGTGTGAGAGGCATAAGCATGTCTTCTTTTGGTAACTGCTATTTTGGAATTTTTTGGTCACTCATATCTGGAGTCTGCCTTCTCTGCTAAAGGCCTCCCTTGGGTTGAAATTAATTAGTGAGCCATGGGCAATCCTTCAATTAATGACTGTTCCACCCCTATTTCTTCTCAGGTCTGTTTAGCAGCTGAGCCTTGCCCTTTATAATTACAAAACATAAGGTCAGATCTCAGACCCAGGTTTATGCTTAGGAAGAATGGGAGATGCATCCTACATAAGGGGGAGCAGGTGTGGCAGCCCAGTAAACATGTCACATGGCCGCAGGAGTGCAGCAGCTTCAAAAGCTCTGGAGCAAAAAAGACCTCAGGGCAAATTCTCCCTGACCTCTCAACTTCCGTGGATAAGAACTCTTTGTATGTTTGTTGTGAAGGCAAATGCAGGTGTGCATGCTCACAGAGCATACATCTGTACACCACGCAGCATGGAGTCTGGCACCAGCCGGCATCAGCTGCTTTATTACTTGAACATGACCAGTGAAAACTCCAACCCACTGTCGAAGCTCCAGGCATCCATGAAGGAGAAAGAAATGTGAAGGATTAGAGGCAGAAAAGATGGTGAGGGGGATAAATGGTGTCACATCCTTTTTAAAAATATTTCTTGACTTCTGGTAATCTATCTGAAGGAACAAATTCAACTGAAATGAAAACCTGGGTGCTAGATTTTCAGGACTCTCTCCACAGCTAAAACCTCAAGCCCACCTACCACACATTGGGGGAGAAAGGACTTAGTGCACAGGATCCAGTAGTTCAGTGGAACTATGGGTAGCCCTGGAAGAGAAGAGGGATTGAGGCCCTGCTACAATGTGGAGAAATATTAGGATTTTATATGGAAAAAGGAAGACATACATGTTTGCAATTGTACATACATGTTTATTTCCATGCAAGACCAGAAGCAAGAATACGTTTTGAGTATCTCCCCCAAAATCCATTAGTTGGAAACTTAAGCCTTAATGCAACAATGTTAAGAGGTGGAGCCCTTTAAAGGGGAGTAGGATTAATGTCATTATTGGATTGAGTTTGTTATTGTGGGACTAGAAGGATGAATTTGGCCCCTCTTGATCTTTCTCTCACCCTCCATTTCCCTTCCACCTTCTGCTTTGGATGATGCAGCACAAAAGCCTCACCAGATGCAGATCACTTGATTTTGGACTTCTCAGCCTCTAGAACTGTAAGAAATAAATCTCTGTTCTTTATAAATTACCCAGTGTCAAGTACTATGTCAGAGCAACACAAAATGGACTAAGACAGAAGGTATAAAAAATAAAAACAGATTTGGTACAAAGATATAGAAAAATTATAATATTCCCAATATTTTCATACACTTTTTTATTAAACGAAGCAAACAAGGGGGCTGGGTGCGTAGCTCAGTGGCAGAGCACTTGCCTACAATGTGCAAGGCCCTGGGCTCAATCCCCAGCACCACAAAAGAAACAAACAAACAAACAAACAAAAACAAAACAGTTTAATGAAGTATTCCAAAGTTTCATCAGATAGAAAGTCAGTTTTTGGTCTTTTTAGTAATAGTTTTCACAATGAACCCAGATCTTGGTTTCTAAATACCAATTTCAATTGAAAGGAACTAGTACTCCTTGAAGACCTGGCTGATTAGAGCGTGGGGTTAGGGAAAGCACAAGAGGAGCCTGGAATATCTGGTTGTGTCAGTAAATAAGAAAGTACTCAAAGATTGACAGGACAGGTTAAAAGGAAAGGAGACAGCATGAACGAGCTCTTATTGGTCAAATCAGAGACAAATTGGGCATAAAAATAAATGACGGTAATAGAAAAAAGAATCCAGACTTTGATATTTATTTATTCACCTAATAAATATTTATCCATATATTTACATTTATTTATAAATATTTATTAGGTGAATAAATACATAAGTGAGAGAACAGAGAAAGTTCTTCCTTATTAAAACAGGTAGGGATGAATAATCATGGAATTGGAAAAATCACTGGTCAAAACTACAGTAAAAGTTGTTTGAAGAAGTATATGAATACATGCTAATGCTAGGGAGTGAGAGACGATGAGAAATAGGATTTTTACAGAGTCTCAAAATATCTCTCCTCAAGATGCCCCATAAGATTCCTCCTTACAAAGACAGAATTAGTGAGTTTACAGTGTAGAGGTCACTATATTTACAGTTTAGAAGATCCCCTTACCAGATGAGCGACCTTAACATCACACTGATGAGATGAGCTGACATCATGTGCCTCCTAATATGATGCCCTGGGAAGGATGCGACACGATTTCCGTGCTATCTTTGCCAAAAAAGGCAAAAAAGAATCTAATTATGGAAAAACAGGACAACACTCAAACTGAAGAACATTCTGTAAGAGAAGTGGCCTCTTCAAACATGTCAAGGTCATGAACGACAAAGCCATGTTTCCAAATGAAAACAGACACAAGAGACATGAGAACTAAATGCAATGTGTGATCCTAGACGGGATCCTCGCCAAGGACAAAATTTTGTCTTTTACCATAAAGGACATGAGTAGGACACTTGTCAAAATGTAAAAATCTGTAGAATATGGGAAGTGGAGGAAGGAAAGAGGGGCAAGGGGAAGGAAGAGTGAGGAGAGAAACTGATAAAGCAAATGTAATAAAATAATAATATTTAGGGAATCTGAATGAAGAGTATATAAAAATTTTCATGCTATTCTTTCAGCTTTTCTGTATGTCTCAAATTATTTCAAAACAAAGTTTAAAAGTAATAGCTAACAATATCATCATCTTTGACTTTTATTGTGGTGAAATACACAAAATATTACATTTACCATTTTAGCCATTTTAAAGGTGTGTAATTTAGTGGCATTTAATTCATTTACAAGGTTGAGCCACCAGTACTACCCCATAGTTCCAGAACATTTCCATCACTCCAAAAGGAAACCCTGTATCAACTAAGCAGTAACTCCTCATTCCCCCTTCTCTGAAGAGCCTGGATTTCTCTATGAATTTTGTGTATTCTGAACATTTCATATACATGGAATCTTACACCATCTGGCCTTTTCGTGTCTGGCTTCTTTCCTTTATCATAATGTTTTTATGGTTCATTCATATCATAGCATATGTCAGTAACCAGTTCCTTCTTATGGCTGAATATTTCATCATCTGGATACTACATCTGGTTTCTCATTTATCAGCTGGTGGACCTCAGGTTGTTCCTACTTTTTGATTATTGTGCATGTTACCGTGGACATTTGTGTATAACTTTTTTGTTTGAACATCCACTTTCAATTATTTTGGGTATGTAACTGAGAGTAAAATTGCTGGGTCATATGATAATTCCATGTTTAACTTACTGCGAAATTGCCCAACTGCTTTTCCACAGTGGCTACAACACTTTACATTCCCACCAGTAATTTCTCCACACTCTTGTCAGCACTTGTTATTGTCTATTTGATTATAGCCATTCTAGAGTGTAATGTTGTATTTCACTGTTGTGATTTGAATTTCCCTGATACCTAATGACATTTAGCATCTTTTCATGTCCTTTCTGGCCACTTTTTTTAAACCTTCTTTGGAGAAATGTCTATTGAAGTCTTTTTCTCATTTTGAGTTTGTCTTTTTGTTAGTAAGAGGTAAATTCTTTATATATTCTGGACACTCAGTTCTTATTAGATATATGATGAGCAAATATTTCTCCCATTATGTGGGTTTCCTTTTCATGTTTAACTATGTCTTTCAAACTAAAAGATTTTTAATTTTGATAAAATCTGATTCCCCTATATTTCTTATGTTGCTTATATTTTTGGTTTCATATCCAAGAAATCATGGTCAAATCCAAAGTCATGAAGATTTACTCCTGTGGTTCTTCTAAGAGTTTTATAGTTTTAGTTCTTGTATTTAAGTGTTTGACCCATTTTGTATTAATTTTTGTGTATCTTGTGAGGTAAGGGTCCAAATTCATTTTTTTTGCATGTAGATATCAGGTTGTGCAAGCATCATTTATTGAAATTTCAGACTTTTCTTTTCTCATTGAATGGTATTAGTACTCTTGATCACAGACACATGGATTTATTTCTGTACTTTAATTCTATTGAACCAATTACAATGTTTATTTTTGTGTCAATATCTATTGATTATTGTAGCCTTGTAGTAGGTTTTGGAATCAGAATGCCATGGTTCTCCAACCATATTCTTTTTTTTTTTTGGTACTGGGGATTGAATTCAGGGGTACTCACCACTGAACCACATCTCCAGCCCTATTTTGTATTTTATGTAGAGACAGGGTCTCACTGAGTTGCTTAGCACCTCGCCATTGCTGAGGGTGACTTTGAACTCGCTATTCTCCTGTCTCAGCCTCCCAAAGTGCTGGGATTACAGGTGTGCGCCACTGTGCCCAGCTTCCAACCATATTCTTTAAAAAAATTTTTTTTTGTTTTAATCTGTTATACATGACATCAGAATACACTTTGATACATCATATATAATGGAGCATAATTTCTCATTCTTCTTGTTATACATGATGTAGCATTCCACTTGTTGTATAGTTACCTATGAACATAGGGTAATGTCCGATTCATTCTACTAACCTTCCTACCCCCATACTCCCCTTCTCCCTTCACTCTCCTCTACATAATCTAATGTAACTCTATTCTTCCCTAGCTCCCTGCCCCATTGTGAATTAGCATCCACTTATCAGAGAAAACATTCGGCCTTTGGTTTTTTGGGATTGGCTTATTTCGCTTAGCATAAAATTCATCAGCTCCATCAATTTACTGGCAAATGCCATAATTTCATTGTTCTTTAAGGCTGAGTAACATTCCAGTGTGTGTGTGTGTGTGTGTGTGTGTGTGTGTCTGCATCACATTTTTAAAATCCATTCTTCTGTTGAAGGGCACCTAGGTTGGCTCCATAGTTTAGCTATTGTGAATTGAGCTGCTGTAAACATTGATGTAATATGCATCAATGTAATATGCTGATTTTAAGTCCTTTGGGTATAAACCAAAAAATGGGATAGCTGGGTCAAATGGGGGTTCCATTTCAAGTTTTCTGAGGAATCTCCATACCATTTTCCATAATGGTTGCACCAAGTTGCATTTCTACCGGCAATGTATGAGTATACCTTTCCCTCCACATCCTTGTCCACATTTATTGTTATTTGTGTTCTTGATAATTGTGTTCTTGATAACTGACATGAGTAGTTTTGATTTGCATTTCTCTAATTGCTAAAGATGTTGAACATTTTTTCATATATTTGTTGATCGATTGTATTTCTTCTTCTGTGAAGTGTCTGTTCAATCCCTTAGTCCATTTATTGATTGGGTTATTTGTTCTTTTGAGGTTAAGTTTTTTGAGTTCTTTATATATCCTTGAGATTAATGTTCTATCTGAGGTGCATGTGGCAAAGATTTTCTCCCATTCTGTAGGCTCTCTCTTTATTGTTTCCTTTGCTGAGAAGAAGCCTTTTAGTTTGAATCTGTCTCATTTATTGATTCTCGATTTTGCTTCTTGTGCTTTAGAAGTTTTGTTAAGGAAGTCAGACCCTAAACCAACATGGTGAAGATTTGGGCCTACTTATTCTTCTATTAGGTGCAGGGTCTCTGTTCTAGTGTCTAAGACTTTGATCCACATTGATCAAACCATATTCTTATTTTTGAAGATTCCTTTAGCTATTTGGAATCTCTTGAAATTCCACATGAATTTTCAAATGCTATTTTCACTTCTGAAAAAAAATTGGGATTTTGACAGAAATTGCATTGACTCCATAGATCACTGTGGGTAGCACCGCCTGTTTAATAATATTCATTTCCAATCCACAAACATAGATGTCTTCTCATTTACTTACTATGGAGCTTTATCGGTATCTGTGTAAATGTTTTGCACCAACTTGCTTAAATTTATTTCTCAGTATTTTATTCTTTTGAAAGTATTATAAATGAAATTTTCTTCATTTCTTTTCCAGATTGTTCATTGCTACCACATAGAAACAAACTGTTCTGTAGTTTCTTTTTTTTTGGCTTTTGATATGAAGCAATGTTGACCTCATAGAATGAGTTCTTTTCTCCTTCATCTTTTGGGAAGAGTTTGAAAAACAGTGGTGTTAATTCTTCTTTAAACATTTAGTAATTCATCAGTTAGGCCATCTGGTTCTGTTTTTTTTTTTTTTTTCCAGAGGGGGAGTTTTCGTTTACTAAATCAGTCTATTTAAGTCTTTTCAGAATTTCAGTTTTTTTCTTGAGTCTGTTTTGGTGCATGTGCATGTCCTAGGAATTTGTCTATTCCATCTATATTATCTAATTTGTTAGGGTACAATTGTTTATAGAATTCTCATAAACTTTAAAAAAAATTTCCTACAAGGACAGTAGTAATATTCATGCTTTCATTTCTTTTTCTTTTTCTTTTTGGTACTGGAGATTGAACTCAGGAGCACTTGACCACGGAGTCACATCCCAAGCCCTATTTTGTGTTTTATGTAGAGACAGGGTCTCAGTTGCTTAGTGCCTCGCCATTGCTGAGGTTGGCTTTGAACTCGCGATTCTCCTGTCTCAGCCTCCCTAAATGCTGGGATTACAGGCTTGCACCACTGTGCCCAGCTCATGCTTTCATTTCTGATTAAATAATTTGTCTTCTTTTGTTACTTGGATAGTCAGAAAAGTGTTTATTAATTTTGTTAATCTTTTCAAATAATTGATTTTGGATTCCTTTATTTATTTCTTCATTTTTTCCCATCCTCATCTTTAATTTTATTCTTTTTTTT